>CM033477.1:76161433-76428933 GCA_019447015.1 Hymenochirus boettgeri
TAATATACAAGTAATAAATACAAACAAGCTAACTAAAAAAATAAAAATAATCTTAACTGCAAATAAAAAAAAACCCACATATAGACATATAATGGAAATGCTCAATTATGAAATATCTTTATAACCATTATATATTCTCACATATACTCTGACCCACATGCACATTAATATAGAGCATACACTTTTTTTTACATGTACAATTTCACATGCACTTACCGTATACTCTAGAATACACATATTCTCACACGCACCCTCTCTAATATACTCATTTTCAAAAACATCACCCACACGTGGGTACTATGTCTATTTCACCCATACATAATCTTATACACATCAACATAATAATACTACAGTCCGGAAGTTCCTCTGCGAAATCATGTTCCTCAGCAAGCTCTCCTTTGCCTTTAGATTATTTGTTTGAAAACTATTACCACCAACTTGCTCACCCACTACAATGGCTGGTGGAATCCCTCTCTATACTTGCACTCTCAAGTCGTGTCCTCAAAAATGGGTTTAAAGCAGACAGATGCGGTGTCTCTTGAAAATTCTTCTTTATTTCTCTGACCCCCAGCAGATTGGGACACATTCCAATGCATGTATTGCCAATAAATTCTTGTACAAGTCATTCTGAATTGAGAAAGCCATTCCTGAAAAGTCTTCAAGAACTAAACCAGTTGACCTAACTAAATACAACAGATTTACCTTAGATAAATGAGAACCTTTTACAAACTTTCTGCTGTTTTCTGTGATTTTATATTGAAAAAAAAAAAAGAAAGAAAAATAAAAATCAGCATTTTGATCAAAACCTGCAAAAAAAATCTCTCATTCTGGGGGGCATTAACATAATTTGGTAATTACGTACATTAACAATCACAAGGACTTGTACATTACAAATTGCTAAGAAAGCCTACAAAGTGCTTTGGAAATGTGGGTTACCATATTTTTCAGAGGAGAATTTAAAAACATTAGCAATGTTATTTTGAAGGTTACTTTAAAGGAAAATTTCCATATTTGATTACTGTATTAAAAGGGCAATTATTCCAATCAAAGAGATCCAGTCACAAATAGAGCAGAAACACCCTGGTGGTCGAGTGCATGTACTGCACTGTGATTAGCGGTTTGATCACAGTTCACTATCTGCTATAGAGTAAGCGGTCAGTGTGACAGCTTACCGTACTATAGTATTTGTGAATGGTTCAAAGAGATCTATTCAAGTCTTTTCTAGTGAAAAACTTAGAAAAAAAAATTTAAAGGCACAGATCAATATAAGGTGATCAGAAGCCACGCCCACTTCACCACAGCCTAATAGAGATTGGAAGCACATTTTTCCAAAGTTTGTCACTGGTGACAAGCTGTCTATAAAAGCCCAACGCCCTTTTCTGAAGCTAGTTTATAGAAATGACAATTCTCTGTCCTTTCCTCTAACTATAGACACCTTGTTAGTTTGTTTTTTTGCTTTTCAGGCTTGCGGTTAGCCTTAAAATTAATTAAAGGGCGTGTCCATGATTTGATCAGTCCATGAAACTGATTATTTGTTTGTTATTTGTTCGTTATCTGCCTGCAACCCCAAATGCTTTTTTCCCCCACTTTATAACATACATTAGTAACTAGATATTTAATGATAAGTTCTATTCCTTTCTGGCAAATGTATCTTCCTCCTCCCTCTGGTCCAAGAGCTTTTCATATGCTTGAGCATGTGCAGAGGAGGCAGTAGGTGAAACAGCAGTCAATCTTTGGTTGTCATGTCAGCAGTTACAGCCTTGATTGACTGCATGGAGGGAGGGGTCAGCTTATTCTGCCAGAATGGGGACAATAAAAACCTTAAATATTTGTTTTAGTAATGCAGGTAATAAAGTGCAGACCATATCAGTTGGGGTTGGGGGGAAGGTAACTGACAATTGACTAGCTTTTTGTTTTAAGGGTGAGCATTCCCGTTAAGTAGTTCGGGGGCAGGGTTATGCTCTGTCCCAGCAGTAGGATACAAGTGGGCATGCTCAAACTTGAGACTCTGGGGCAGAGCAAGAGTGCTGGTGATGTCACAGCTCACAGTGTTAGCAGGAATGCATGATCCTGGAGTAATTTTAAAGGTCGAAGTGTGCTCCACTTAAAGGGTATGTCCGGTACTCTTTAACCTATTTAGAAATGACTAAGTGTTTGGGCAGTACAAGTATGATCTCTGCTGGTAATACTAAATTGTGAAAAGTGCAATTATAGGCTCAGTGCAAGATGTCGCCACCTTACAAACTGATTGACATACACTTGGTGATTGGGCTACAAAGGGGCAACTGAAGTTTAATGTAGTAAAAATGCCAAGTTATGCATTTGAGCAAAAACAGCATAAATGTTAATATACTAAAATGGGATAAAGCTTGGGGTTGACTCAATAGAGGAGGACTTGGGAGCTATTGTGGACAACAGCTCTAAGGGTCATAATTCTGCCACTGTAAAGAGCCCTTGTAAGGCACATAGAACTAAACTGATTAAAGAAATGGAGAAATTGTGTTATGAAGAGGAGGCTTGCATGTTTTCTTGGCAAAGCAGAATATCCAGTTATAGCTGGTGACTGCATTGTGTAGACATGTGTGTTTGGTCATTTCCTTGTCTAGTTTTGGGGCAGAAATCTTGGAGGATTTCCGAGCAATCATCAGGGGTGCCCCTACCATGAAGCTAACTGAAACATTTGCTCAGGGCACACCCCTGCAGAACACTTAAAAGGCGGCAGTTAAAAAAAACAAACTCTTCCTTCCTGCAATACTGTATTTTAGCACCAGTCCACTAGTTAGTGTTAAGTCAGCCCTCCAGTCAGTGTTAGTCAGCCCACCACACCCACCTCCACAAGCCACGCTTATGTTTCCTGATGAAGCCATGCCCACTTCACGTCTACTAATAGGCGGCATTTAAAAGTTGTTTCAGGTGTCAAAACCCCTAGGAACACCCCTGGCAATCATGAGGCCAAGGTGAACGTTGGTTGGCCTTGGGAGCGCTCGGAAATGTCCTTAAAACACTAACAAAAAAGGGAACAATAACATCAGATTCAATGGTACCGTCCCTTTATCGTTAGTGTGTGTAACCAACTTTGTACTGACATGTTGCTGAACTGATGCGGTAACAAAAGTGAATCTGATCAGACCTGTGCAATGCTACTTTAATGCGGAACCCTTTTTAAAGGGAAATGTTGATGGGTATGCATACAAAAACAGATGCAACAGTCCCATTTAAAAAGGCACTCATTAGAAATGCATTGCAAATGTGATAAGATTAAATTTAATTACCCAACACCCACCAACTCTGCACTATGTTGTTTCCATAGGTGCCTTTATTCTAACATTCACCTTTAAATTATTGTGAAATACATTGCAGAGCTGTGCGAATATAAGGTTTACTACATTTTCATGCCCCTGCAGCTCTTCGCCATGTTGTTTCAATAAAATTACCAATTAATGGGTAATGTCAGAATATGGTGTGTGTTGCAAAAAACATACCAGAAGCTTGTAGTATGAAGAAATTCACAGGGGCTTTGGTTTAGGGACTGTATGGCAAAACAATTAGATGAGCAGGGGGAAAAATGACAAGGGCAGGAAAATGACACAGGAACTTTAGGGCAAAAGTTTGTTTCCTGCCCTAAGGAGTTGAAGGGCAGGACACAGTGCCAAGCGAGCTGGAGGGTTTGAAAAGAAAGTAGCAGGGTTGCCAACGGAGCTAGAGGGTTAAAGTAAATGACAAAGGAGCAGGAAGGCAGGAGAATAGATGAGAAAAAGGACACAGGATTCATTGAAGAACACAAAAATATGTAAGATTTATATTGCTGCAGATGACCTGAAGACAGAGGAGGATTATCCATTAAGCCAACCTAGGCAGCTGCCTAGGGACTAGTAAACACCAGAGGACCCCGCTTAGGGCCATACAATAGAAGAACAAGGGGGCCCCAAATATCAGTGCTGCCCAGGGCCCAATTTGATCTTAAAGCCATCACTTTAAATTTAATTTATAATATAAATACCCCAGGGTGTAGGAGGTGGGGTAGAGATCACTGGAAGAGAGTAAATTGCAGTTTCAGCTTTGTAGAACAAGCATAACTTAAAGTGAGCTCATTGAGGGAAAAGGAAGGTGTGTTTCATGTTGAGAAGGATAACAAGCACTTTGCAGGGGTGGGTACACAGACAATTTCTCTTCCTCACGAAAATACTGAGCCACATTTAAAACGTGTATGTCTTTGTGTACATATGTATAAAAAAAGGAAAACCATATTCACTTACCTGGTACTCTGGATGTTCAAACATATAAGTCATGCTGCACCTATTGTACTCGTGCTCAAAAAACACTTCTTTGACTCCCAACGTCAGTAGAAGCAACACTATCGTATGGAAAAATACTCTGGCCGGCTTCATTGTAAAAGTGTTAAATGCAAGTGTGGCTAATTCAAATGTAATAATAGACACACAATAACAACAAAGCATAAAGAGAAACACAAACTGCCTTAACTTTACAAAGGTACACACATCACGAAACGCGTGAAGCTATTTCCGGAATATCAAATGAAAGCAGTGTTTTCATTGGTAGGTTTGTAGTCTCCAATGATTGGTCCCTGTTCGTAACATAAAATAAATAAATAAAAAATAGGACGGGATTAAGATGTTTCAGCTAGCATTTAAGTGATATATACGTATGGAATCTTAATGTCGTAAATGGAGTCGTGGTTTTGCGGCGGGGAAGCGGTCCGAACTACTACCGAAGTTTTTTTTTTTAATTTTTTTAAATACAGCTCTGACAAATATAGAACCATTTCTAACAACTACGTTTTGCTTGACCGTTACATTAAATGATTAATAGAGCTACGATTCATAGAGTTGGTTGAGCGAGCTTGCGCAGCTCGAAGAGGAGACTAACTTGTCATAGTTAGTCTCCTAGTTAGTTGGCAAGGCTTGGGAGAAATCTCTCATCATCAGGGATGTTGGAGAGAGACATTCATAGGGCTATGCACGGAGAGCTGTTATTGTTCTCTATTGCCTAATTTTGGCAATGCACCGATCCAACAAAGGCCCTCTGTGCATTGCCATGTTGCTGTGGTTGTGCAACACTGTTTTTGTGTACCACCGTTAATTAAACTTAATGGGGATTGGGGGTATAGGAGGACATGCCCTAAATAAAACCCACAAGTGAGATTTTCAGAAACTACATATATGCAGGGGGGGGGGGTATTATATTTGTGTTCTTTTTTTATATAAACCAGTGTTCTCCCTAGGGTCTTTTAGCCGGGCGGCCCACCCGGCTACGTTTTCATTGCACCGGCCCGGCTGGAAAAAATTCCTTGAGAGACACTTGTGATATAAAAGAATTTAGATGTAGGTTTAATTGGTGTGCCAATAGGTCAGTATAAAACTCCTGCCAATACTGCCCAGTCCCAGACCAGTTTTTTACACTTGTAAGATTATTTTAGCACATGTTTACTAGCTTTTCCAAGATCCCCAAGGCCACAAAAGGGTGGCACATGTGCTTGTGCTGCCATGTTACATGGGTTACCTTCAAAAGGGAACTACAACTCCCTGCAGATGTTGACAAACTAAACTCCCGGCATTCTAACACCCACAGAATGCTGGGAGTCATAGTTTTCAAACATATAGTGGGCGAAAGTTAGACATCCTGTCCTATATAATGAGCATGATGCAGTGCACATTTTTCCCCACCACCAAATTTCCCTCCCACCCCCACCCGGCTACTTTTTCATGCCACCCGGCTGGAAAAAAATTCTGGGGAGAACACTGTATAAACACAGATAACAGGATACAGCTGTTCATCAAATTAGATTTTTTTCCCCCTCATATTTTTACTCCAACAATGTAAGATTAGGGACATAATGTGTTTGTGATGTGTGGTCCACAATAAAGACTTAAATTGACTGGAGTGCGATCCTCTGCTTCTTTATGTTTGCTGCAAAAGCCTAACCTCCCCTGAATTTAATGGCGCTTAAATGCTTTTAATATACCCTCTCACAGGATGAGGACCTAAATTGCTGGTCTGGAAAGATTGATATGGGAACAGATGGAAGAAAATGGTGTTTAGTTTGTTATCATTCTCTAAGATGGTCTTATGATTATCTTTGAAAATCATTAAAAAAAAAATACATACATAAATAAAAATGTTAAAGTGATACACATCTTTTTTTCCCCAAAAAAAAAATTTGTAAAAAAAAAAAAAGATCTTTTCCAAGCTGCCTAAAGTCTCTGGGATATCTGCAAAGTAAATGATAATTATTATTCCACCGGTTTCAAGGGAAACTAAGCCTATCTTCTATGCCTCCACGCCAGTGAGCAACATGGGGTTAACTCCTGGCTCAACAACCAATCAGATCTTCCATAGCTAATAAAAGGAAGTCTTCTCCCCTGACTCACTCTTCTTTTTTATTTCCTGCTCTCCACCACTGTTTCATGTGTTTCCATGCTTCCCTGGTGGTCCGGTGTAGGTCTCAGCCTCTCCCTGCACTGCATTTTTTAGAGTAAAGATACCCTTTAAGTGTATTTAAAGGAGAACTAAACCCAAAATACAAAGGCAGCTCCACGGACTATAACTGTCACTTCATAAAACCATTTGTCTCTCACCTCTGAATTCAGCCTCTTAGTGTAGAAATCATTAATAGAACATTTCTGAGTACTGGCAATCTATGATGTCATGGCTGGCTTCTAGTGTTGCCTCTTCCTGGTGGTCCTGGACACAAAACTCCTTCTGCACATGCTAACTAGCTACCTTTGTTTGTTTCCAACTCCCCTTATGCTAAGCTGCATGTAACAGTTGAACAGTTGAGATAGCAGTGATATTATTAGCTGGTTTTCCTGCTAAAACAGAGTGGGGGAAGGTGTTAACCCTTTTCATATGTATTTAGGAAGCAACTTGTAAACCCTTTATATTTGTGAGCATTTCTGCAAGACCATGTGATGTGATGTGCCGAACTGGCATGTAAGATGGCATTTTGGTTATGGGCTTTCTGTATAGATCCGAAACCACTATATCATTTTCTATATAGAGGGAGAAATCAAGAAAATCGATATGTTTCGTATGTGTGATAAATTTTATGTTGTAATCATTCTGATTGCAATAACAAACAAATTCTGTAATTAATGCAGGGTCTCCATTCCACACTAGTAGTATGTCGTCTATATATCTCATATATGTGACTATATAGGCTCTATATGGATTATTGGATCCATATATTAAGTCCCGTTCCCACATGCCCATCAAGAGGTTGGCATAGGAGGGCGAAAATTTCGCCCCCATAGCCGCCCCTCTACGTTGTAAATAGTACTTATTTGCAAACATGAAGTAATTGGTAGTAAGCAGATAATCAAGTATTTCTAAAATATAATCATTTTATAAATCACAGTATATGTTATGGTATTCAAGCCAATATTTAACCGCCCTGTGTCCTATAGAATGTTCAATACACGTGTATAATGACGTAACATCCATGGATACCCAATAATATTTGGGGTCCCATACAAAATTATTAAAACATGTTAACAAGGCTGTAGTGTCCTTTAGATAACTAGGTAGTCTAATGACCATAGGTAGAAGTAGATTATCCAAGTATTCAGCTAAATGTTCGTTCAAAGATCCCATGCCTGATACGATAGGTCTTGCTGTTACATCTGTTAACGATTTGTGTACTTACAATAATATTAAGATCGTAGCCCTTAGATATCAATATATTATAACGTTTGGCAAAGGACATAATAGGGTCACCAGATAATAGCATGTATGTATCTTTATCATTAAAGGGCATGTCCACCCCCAAAACTATAATCCCCCCAACTACTGGCCCCACCATGTAGTGTAGTTTAATCCTTACCTCACATCCCAGCTCCATAGGGTTCTCCTGTAGTCCCCCCCCCAAAGTCCCAAAAACTGCCCACCAGGAGGCTAGCAGAGTCCATATAGGACACTGCCTGCTAGCTGGCCTCAGGTAGATTTTTGCCATGCGTACTGCAGCCCTTCTCCCCCCTCCCTCCCCCTCCCTCCCTCTCCCTCCCGTTCTACTATCCCTCCCCCTAGCATAAACCCCTTCAGTACTGATTTCCCCCATGTCTCCCAGCCCCAACCGCATATTTTTTTTTTTAGAAAGCTCCCCAAACTCTTACTTACCTCTCCTCTTTCCTCCGGCGAAGTGAGCTCCGGCAGCCGCGTCTGTGATTGGCTGCCGCTCAGCCAATCACAGACGCGGCTGCCGGCAGCTCACTTCGCCGGAGGAAAGAGGAGAGGTAAGTAAGAGTTTGGGGAGCTTTCTAAAAAAAAAAATATAGCGGTTGGGGCTGGGAGCCCAGGGGGGACCTTATATGAAAAAATCAATTTTAGGGTGGACATACCCTTTAAGTTGTCTAGATGCTTCCAACTCATATTTCACTGTGTCCATAACCACTATGGAACCACCCTTGTCCGAATTTCTTATTACTATCAAATCATTATTTTTCAGTTGTTGTAACGCTATTTTCTCCTTCTTACTAAAGTTGGAACTCGTATATTTTTTGATATTGATGTTCGATTTGGAATCCAATTTCTCCAGGTCTCGTATAACTAGCCTGTGAAACAAATTTATGTACTGTCCTTGGTTTTGTATCGGATAGAAAGACGAAGTATTTTTTAGGCCAGTATGTGTTATAATAGGTATGGTCTCCATGTTTTGCAATGTAGAAAGTGTTAGTAAATTTTGTTTGTCCCAAAGATCATTAGGATACATGTCATGATACTCGACATTGCTAGCCCCTATTATTTCGGGGCAACCAACTCGGATAGTATTCGAGTCGCCCTCTGTAATTATATTGGCAGGTGATGATATAGGTGAAGTTTCTGTTTCTTTAAGTAAATTGAAATGTCTCTTAAGTGTTAATTTTCTAACAAACCTATTGAGATCTATAAGGGCCCCAAAGTCATCCAAGGGTTCATCTATGACATAATTTAGGCCTTTGTTAAGTACATTAATTTGATCCTGAGTGAGTGCTGTCTGAGATAAATTAATAATCACATTATCTTCGTCCCTACCATCGATAGTGCCATGGATAGGGCTACATTGTGTTAATACCTCTTCCTTCCTATTGTTGGTTTGAGGATCGATGGTCGTTGGATTTTTCTTTTTCCTCCGATTGATTCTCCTTCTGTGTCTTCTCTTTCCTTTAAGATTGGACTCCGTAGATGTCTGGGTCTCAGTCTCTCCCTGTATGGGCGCCATGTCTGAGACCGTATTGGGGACTCCAATTCTCCCTCCGTGTCGCTTCTTGTTACATCTAAAAAAGAAGAAGAAGAAGGGGTGGAGCGCATGCTCCTATTTCCCCCATAATTATGGGTGTCATATTCCCTAAAATGGACCCTTTTGTTCGTTGGAGTGCTCGTTTGTTTATTATAGGAGGATCCCCTCCTATAAGGCTGTTTTTCAAAATTATCATGTTGATTATAATCGTGAGAGTAAGATTGTGAATTACGATAATAATTAGGTGATTTAGATGGAGTATAAACGCTGTCTTTCCACACATATACATTGTTATTTTCATAGTCCCATTTGTCTCGTTTGAATTTATCTTGTTTGCGGGTTTTAATTTCCTTTTCCAGATAGAAAATATGTTCCGATATGATAGACATATGGTCTTGGTGTATGTTGTCAGTCATGGACTCCTTTAGTTGTAATTGTATAGTCTGTATACGTTCTGTTACGGTTTTATATCTCATGCGTTCATGTTCTATTATAAGAGTTATCAATTTCTTAGAACAGTCTGTTAATATGTTTTCCCAAGCCATCCTAAACTCTTGTGTTATATCGGGTAAATTAGCATATTTCTTAATCCTCAATCCGCGAGGTATACGGTCAACTTTGTTATACTGTTCCAATGTGTTGATGTCCCACCATAGACCCCACAAACATCGGGGAGTTACCAATAACAACGATGGGTCTGTAGGGAATAAAGAGCTTTCTTTTGTTAGTACTTTTTCCAATCAGAGTGGTAAGATCCGTAACATCATACTGAAACATTGGAATGTGTTAGAGGCGGACCCCAAACTTAAAGATACATTGGGTAGAGGCCCGAGATTTTGTTATAAAAAAGCATTGAGTATTGGGTCATATCTGTCCCCATCGCTTTTTAGAAAAACCAATAATGGGGCTACTACCACATGGTTAGAACAGAAAGGCTCATACAGATGTGGCTCACTTAGATGTATGTCTTGTCAATTTATATCAGTATCTACCGAGTTTATTAGTACTAAAACGGGACTAAAATACAAGATAAACAGATATTTAAATTGCAGATCATGTAATGTGATATACTTAGCTACTTGCGAATGTGGCAGCCAATATGTGGGCAAGACCACTAGATTGGCGACTAGGAGAATTATGGAACATATTAATGCCACAAAAAGAAATGATCATAGATCAGCTATAGCAGCTCATCTCCTAACTAAACATGGTCTGTCTCTTTGCATAAAATTCCAATGCATTGATAAAGTTAAGATGTCAACTAGGAAGGGAGATTGGCATCGTGAACTACTCCGTAAGGAGGCTTTTTGGATGTATCGCTTAAAAACCATTACACCATATGGTCTTAATGCCGATTTTGAACTTAACTGTTTTGTGGATTGATACATGACTATATTTATGTATCATGACAGCTCTGTGATAGTGTATTCTTTTGGACCTTGGTTAGTGTACAAGTCTGAGTTTCTGCTCTCCTTAAAGGCTATGTCCACCCCGAAAATAAATTTTTAATATTATGCTCCCCCATGTCCCCCAGCCCCAACCGCATATTTTTTTTTTTCAGAAAGCCCCCCAAACTCTTACTTACCTCCCCTCGATCCTCCGAGAATGCAAGCAGAGGGGCGGGACCGGCAGTCGCGTCTGTGATTGGCTGAGCGGCAGCCAATCACGGACGCGGCTGCCGGTCATTCAGTGCAGCGGAGGAAAGCAGAGAGGTAAGTAAGAGTTTGGGGAGCTTTTTAAAAAAAAAAAGGGCCAACCAACTCGGATAGTATTCGAGTCGCCCTCTGTAATAATTGGCAGGTTGATATAGGTGAGTGTTCTGTTTCTTTAAGTAAATTGAAATGTCTCTAAGTGTTAATTTTCTAACAAACCTATTGAGATCTATAAGGGCCCCAAAGTCATCCAAGGGTTCATCTATGACATAATTTAGGCCTTTGTTAAGTACATTAATTTGATCCTGAGTGAGTGCTGTGAGATAAATTAATAATCACATTATTTCGTCCCTACCATCGATAGTGCCATGGATAGGGCTACATTGTGTTAATACCTCTTCCTTCTATTGTTGGTTGAGGATCGATGGTCGTTGGATTTTTCTTTTTCCTCCGATTGATTCTCCTTTGTGTCTTCTCTTTCCTTTAAGATTGGACATCCGTAGATGTCGGGTCTCCGTCTCTCCCTGTATGGGCGCCATGTCTGAGACCGTATTGGGGACTCCAATTCTCCCTCCGTGTCGCTTCTTGTTACATCTAAAAAAGAAGAAGAAGAAGGGGTGGAGCGCATGCTCCTATTTCCCCCATAATTATGGGTGTCATATTCCTAAAATGGACCCTTTTGTTCGTTGGAGTGCTCGTTTGTTTATTATAGGAGGATCCCCTCCTATAGGCTGTTTTTCAAAATTATCATGTTGATTATAATCGTGAGAGTAAGATTGTGAATTACGATAATAATTAGGTGATTTAGATGGAGGATAAACGCTGTCTTTCCACATATACATTGTATTTTCATAGTCCCATTTGTCTCGTTTGAATTTATCTTGTTTGCGGGTTTTAATTTCCTTTTCCAGATAGAAAAATGTTCCGATATGATAGACATATGGTCTTGGTGTATGTTGTCAGTCATGGACTCCTTTAGTTGTAATTGTATAGTCTGTATAGTTCTGTTACGGTTTTATATCTCATGGTTCAGTTTTATCTTATAAGAGTATCAATTTCTTAGAACAGTCTGTTAATATGTTTTCCCAAGCCATCTAAACTCTTGTGTATATCGGGTAAATTAGCATATTTCTTAATCCTCAATCCGCGAGGTATACGGTCAACTTGTTATACATGTTCCAATGTGTTGATGTCCCACCATAGACCCCACAAACATCGGGGAGTTACCATAACAACGAGGGTCTGTAGGGAATAAAGAGCTTTCTTTTGTTAGTACTTTTTCCAATCAGAGTGGTAAGATCCGTAACATCATACTGAAACATTGGAATGTGTTAGAGGCGGACCCCAAACTTAAAGATACATGGGTAGAGGCCCGAGATTTTGTTATAAAAAGCATTGAGTATTGGGTCATATCTGTCCCCATCGCTTTTTAGAAAAACCAATAATGGGGCTACTACCACATGGTTAGAACAGAAAGGCTCATACAGATGTGGCTCACTTAGATGTATGTCTTGTCAATTATATTCAGTATCTACCGAGTTTATTAGTACTAAAACGGGACTAAAATACAAGATAAACAGATATTTAAATTGCAGATCATGTAATGTGATATACTTAGCTACTTGCGAATGTGGCAGCCAATATGTGGGCAAGACCACTAGATTGGCGACTAGGAGAATTATGGAAACATATTAATGCCACAAAAAGAAATGATCATAGATCAGCTATAGCAGCTCATCTCCTAACTAAACATGGTCTGTCTCTTTGCATAAAATTCCAATGCATTGATAAAGTTAAGATGTCAACTAGGAAGGGAGATTGGCATCGTGAACTACTCCGTAAGGAGGCTTTTTGGATGTATCGCTTAAAAACCATTACACCATATGGTCTTAATGCCGATTTGAACTTAACTGTTTTGTGGATTGATACATGACTATATTTATGTATCATGACAGCTCTGTGATAGTGTATTCTTTTGGACCTGGTTAGGTACAAGTCTGAGTTTCTGCTCTCCTTAAAGGCTATGTCCACCCCGAAAATAAATTTTTAATATTATGCTCCCCCATGTCCCCCAGCCCCAACCGCATATTTTTTTTTTCAGAAAGCCCCCCAACTTTCTTACCTCCCCTGATCCTCCGAGAATGCAAGCAGAGGGGCGGGACCGGCAGTCGGTCTGTGATTGGCTGAGCGGCAGCCAATCACGGACGCGGCTGCCGGTCATTCAGTGCAGCGGAGGAAAGCAGAGAGGTAAGTAAGAGTTTGGGGAGCTTTTAAAAAAAAAAAACTGCGGTTGGGGCTGGGGGACATGGGGGAGCAGAATATTAAGGGGGTTTTTCGCTAGGGGGAGGGAAGTAGAACGGGAGGGAGAGGGAGGGAGAGGGAGGGGGAGGGAGGGGGGAGAAGGGCTGCAGCACGCATGGCAGGAATCTCCGGGAGGCCAGGTAGCAGGCAGTGTCCTATAGGACTGCTGCCTCCTGGTGGGCAGTTTTTGGAACTTGGGGGGGGACTAGGAGAACCCTATGGAGTTGGGATGTGAGGTAAGGATTAAACTACACTACATGGTGGGGCCAGTAGTTGGGGGGGATTATAGTTTGGGGGTGGACATGCCCTTTAAGAGAAACTTTCTTGTTGCAACTCTTTTTGATAATTAACATATATTACCTTATAGGTTTATATATGTATTATATGTATACTGTTTCTACACTTGATTTTATGCACATGTATTCCAGTGGGCATACACTTACTTATCATCCTTTTGCATATTGTATACGCTTCTTTTTCTTTTCTCTCTCTATATATATATATATAGTATATAGTAACACGGGGCTTTACCCGTTTTCTTTGATTGAGAGTTTTTATGTAAGGTATCAGTATCCATTAGCTGGATAATTTGTAGTTGGATCCGGTGATTGGATACTCACCCGTATATAATCCACTGATCGTCTCCCCTCTGGTCTCTGAGGAAGCGGAAGTTCCACGAAACGTGTCAGGCCACGCCCCCTTACCTCGGCGTTCCTCTCCAGTGTGACCATGTTTGTGTTTAACTTGTACTAATACATTTTGGAAGTTTTATGGAAGATATTGCATACAGGAGTCTTTTTCCCAGAGATACCCGCTTACTATATGTACACAGATATTGCATTTCGGAAGAGGTCGGACCTACCGGAGAGTTTGTTTTGGGGTCACCACGTGGAAGAGATCGTGCGGTGTAGCTCCCCACAGTGAGTAAACTTTTTATTGAGTTACATGACTGATGCATGTGATGCCATTTGTATTTGAGCTATGACAAAGCATGTGGCAAAGTCCCATCATAGATTTGAACATGAACACAATATATGAGCCTCCATGACCGTATTGCAGTCACTTATTCAGCCTTTGTTAAAACTTGTAAAATTAGACATAATTGAAACATTTTACATAATTATAACCAACAGTTGTAAAACGAGTTTGCTTAGCAAATAATCTACAGTATCATATATCTGTTGTATTCAATTAGATCAACGGACTTGAAATGTAGCATTTCAAGGCCAGTTGATCTAATTGAATACAACAGATATACCATGACCTGGATGAATGAGAACCTTCACAAGCCTAACAGTATCATAGTCAAAGAATAGGCACAATTGTTATTAAAAACATACAAACATTGTAAAACCAAACAAAAGTGCCCATCCGCAGCTGGAATTTACCTATTGGTGCCGGACTAATTTCATCAATTGATGAAATTTCTTAGTAAACTTCAAAAAATCTTGTGACACCACCTTGATCATGTTTTTGAAGTAATATTGGTTCTCCAGTTGTCCGATGGATGTTTTCTTCTACAAGAAGCCACCCTTTTAGTGACAGGACCTGATGATGGTGTGTGAGCAGAATCTTCCTTATTAACTTGGCTGGTTGTCTTACACGGTATATCTGACACATGAATAAAGACAATATTAGATTCATAACTTAACGCTTGTCCACATTATTGCTATGTAAAGAAATGTAAAAAGTTGGTTGCTGTAAACAACAAGCACAAATCCTGATACTAGTCATTACAAAGTCCATGTTTCACATGGTGTAAAAATGGCACTGAACATGTAGAATATATGAATGAATGTGTCGACTCCTGAGACTGTTACAGGTGTGTATTTGTTTGCCAAATGTGTCCAAACATGTTAAAGGTTGTTGTAAAATCAATTATTTACTTTTCAACATCAGATGCAAAGCATGATACCTCATAAGCTTACAATGTACATACATGATTTTTGACAGGGCCAATATTATAGGTACAACAAATTCATAGTAGGGGGAAGTGTGCCTTGTGTTGTTGTCTGGTGGTGGTTCGTGCTCAATAATGATAAAAATTTGGCTCCTCGTGATCACTTTTGTGACAAGGGCTGTAAATAATGTGACAAAAGAGAAAGTGTAATTAGCATAATGTGTTAAAGAATAATATTTTTCCAAACTCACTTTCATTGACATACACACAAATAGACTCATACAACAAAGACTAGCAACAAAATTATGTCAATTATATCATTAAGTTGCAAATAGTAACATACACCTACAATGGGGATAGACCAGGCAACATTGATTAGTCATACATGGATGTAGCGTAACTGTAATGCAAAATTGCATTGGTTGGAGTTGTATTCGCTCCATTGGTTGTACATACAAGATAGTCAAATGCATGATAGGCAGTGACATGACCACCAAATCTTGTTGCCCAGCTTTACATGCAATGTCAATAGTGTATCAAATTGACACATGTATAATGACAGCAAAGATGTATTCTTGGCAGCGTTGTACTCAGCACATACTCAGAGGGTTATTGCAAGCAGATGTATTGCATCTAAGGATGATGTGAATTGAAATGTAAAGTTTCGCAAGTCCCCTTTCAATGGAGAACATTCGTTGCATGTTTGGGATCTCAATGATCACAATTTGGAGGAGCTAAATGTTTTACTAAATATCCATGTCAGTGTGTTGTACTTCATGTATTTGTGAAAGTACTATAAAGTAAGAATCATATGTATTGCATGCAAATTACTAAGAATGTCTGACATGATAAGTAGATGAGGGTGTAAATCTATGAGGCCAACATATGCATATTGGCTTACGGTTCCACCCTACTGATACAAAACACTTTCATAAAATGTTGGTCTGCATTGGCAGCTGGGGCCTTTTAATGTTGAAGCGACATATGTCTGAACTTTACACGTGAACTACGTGTTTCACTCTGTATGGTTGGAATCATTCATCCAGCTGCCATCCCGTGATAGTTTGGAAGATGTTTGGTTGTAGTTATAGTTAATATGCTTTGTTATCCATGTATTGTACACTACAGAAGCATTGGTCTGTGCAAGATGTATATGCTGTTAGATTGTTGCAAGATCCCCATAGCAGAAGCATTAGGAATGATGGACAAAAAGCAGGCTATGTTCCCCATACATACAGCATGTACATGATAGATTAAAAAGTCACAGTGTTATTTAATCCAAGTTCTTCTTGGTAAAGGGAGCAACCTTTATCACACAACATATCACATGTTATCTTTCTAATGTTAGATAACAGGTGAGTTCTGGATGAAAATACTGCCAGATTGCTCACGTGTATAATTGTGATTGAATGTCTCTCAAAGTGTTGTTGCTTAAATGTTATGGTTTACAATGGTGTTAATGTTAGGGCAACCAATCATATGTTATGGAAAACGCTACCAATAAGACATTTCGGTGACAGTCACACAAAGGATTGATTGCCATTATGTCAAGGAGGATTGTGAATAAGTGTACTTGAGCCTATAGTGGGATGAATTGGACAATTCACATGAAGGACATATGGCCTTCACATATGACAGAGTATTATTGTGTCAAGTACATGCAGATCATGTTGTTGACATGTGTTTAACGACAGCTGCTTACATGTTGCCATATGACGTCAATAGCCAGCACTCCATTGTTCCTTAATGTAAGTCGAAAGGCACAAAAGCAGAGCACACAATTCTTCACGCAGCATGAAATATATGTTGGGACAGTATGCATCTAAGACTCATGGATTTCATGTGCCTCATAAGCATCAATGTACTTATGTGGTACTTCATGAAAGTTTAATAAAGTAATGTGTAACGAATTTCACTTGATGTCTATAATCTGAAAGTGCCCTTTATTACTACAGTCTATAGTTACATTTTGCATGGGAGTATATTGCCACTTTAGTTGATGTTAAAACTTACCAGTATTACCAGTTGCTCTTCCTGGATGCCATGTTGGGTCAGGGTTTTTGCCATGTTTGGCCTTGGATCTGCGTCGATGATCTGTATGACAATTTGGAATATGTTGTTTCAAAGTCGAGCATCAATAATGTTGAGACATTGATAAAGCACATCCAAGACATGATCAAATATTGCCACAAATTGTTATTAACAATGACGCGTACGCCACAAAACAACGTCAAAAGTCATGCATTGCTACAGTTAGGTAAAGGTAAGAGTATATTTCAAACGTATTAAAGGATACGTGCACTGTACAATCAAGTTATGTTCATTTGGAAGCTGCAGCTTTAAAAATACCATTGCCATAGTTTTTTTTACCTGTGTCCCTCCAGAGCCTAGCTTTGTGCCTTGGAAGTTGCCGACATCTTCTTACTGGTTTGCTGAATGTTAAGCTCCGCCCTCTGAGATTTCCTCTGCTTTCTCCTGCTTGAGCCTCAAACAGTAATGCCTGTGAGTTCCGTGCACTCTCCTGCTTGAGCCTCAAACAGTAATGCCTGTGACTTCCGTGCACTCTCCTGCTTGAGCCTCAAACAGTAATGCCTGTGAGATCCGTGCACTCTCCTGCTTGAGCCTCAAACAGTAATGCCTGTGAGTTCCGTGCACGTGCGTGTGCACGGAACTAACAGGCATTAGTGTTTGAGGCTAAAGCAGGGGAAATCTCACAGGGGCGGAGCTTAACATTCAGCAAACCACTAACAAGATGTCAGCAACTTTCAAGGCACAAAGCTAGGGTCTGGAGGGACATAGGTGAAGCAATAAATTAATGCACAGTAGGTTTAAAGCTGCAAATTTCTAATGAACAGAAATTGATTGGACTGTGCACTTATCCTTTAATGTACACAATGAAACCATAGGCTTACCATTGTCCATGGTGATATGAGAAGACTGTGAGCTACTCCCGCTATGCATTTCGTCATCAAAATTCAAGCCACGGTCTACATCTGTAACAAACAACAATCTGAGTGTTTCAACGTAGCCAAAGTATTTCCCATACATGTGGATCACTTTAGCCTGTAACCTATGTCAGCTGTCTGAAATCCTATGTGGCCTGTAAAGGTAGTTGTTGGACATGTGTATGTAAAATAAGAAATAGTCCTGCCACTACTGTGTGAATGTTACAGATTGTGTGTGAGGGGTACTATGTTATTATTATTATTATTAATATTAGTTTTATTATAGAGATTGTGTGTGAGGGGTACTATGTTATTATGAAGTATAATTTAAAGTGGGTTAGGTACAGATTACTTTCACTGTTGAAAACCATGATAGGCCTTGGTACATTATAGTTATGCGTGCGTACAAAATGTGTCAAGTTCACATAGTGAGAAGGGCAAATAGCGGTTACTTACCTCGATGCCCGTGCTCTCTGTCGTTGGCTGCGAGTTGGCGCCTTTTGTAATCACTGTAGTGTCGCTGTAATTGGATCACTGTTCTGCCACAGCCAAACTTGTGTTCCAGCTTGTATGACAAAGTTTGCATTATTTGTAATTTACGATATGTTTGATAACTGCCCGGTTGGGTACTATTATAATTATGCTTCTGCAGGTAGTTTAACATGTAATCCAGCTCCTCTGGTCTGAAATTGCGGTTTCTTTTGCAACCTTTGCAACTAGTAGAAGATCCTGATGCAGGCCTCCGACGGCTGCCCCCATTAGATTGTTGTGGTGTGTGTGGTGGATTTTCATCATCATTGCTACCAGTATTGTAGCTAACATTGACATTGTTCCGCAATGTCATGTCGTGCATCTTTCCTTCCTTGCGTTGACCTACCGATTTGTTACCATCAGTGCTTTGGTTTGCCGTGTTGCTACTGTCACTAGTCAGCGTGTTTTGTGCGCTCAACTGTGGATTGGGAGTGGTGAAAATGTTTGTGGAAACAGAGGTGTGTGTTCTCCAGGTGCTTTGTGTGTCGTTGGTACGGTGTACAACCACTAAGGCCTTCTTGTTAAGTACCTGCATAGAGTTGTTGATTTGGTCGCAAAGGAGGTTCCGTGTAGGCAGCTGTTCCTCAGATGCAGACCAAGCGCTCGTCATGACAGATGAGGATCTTGCAGGCCCCTCCATTAATGACCTTGAAGTGCTTGCAACAGTATGGCCTTTATCGGGAGTTGCATTTGTTTTCAGCAGTGTGTGCACAGTTCCGCTGCTGCTCTTCGCCATCTTGCAAATGTGCTTTCGGTTTCAGCCGGAAATGACATTTACGAGAGGAAGTATGGAAAGGTCACGCGTACAACCCCGTCAATTGTATCTTCTGTTAATTATTGAATGATGTACAAACGCACGCTGACATTCGAGATGCTTTAACTTAAACATGTGCATGGCCTGGCCATTGGCGGCAACTACATTCATATTTGTATGTATTGTGTTTGCATTCCAAAGGGAACGAGAAAGTTAGCTTCATGTTTCTATTGTTGAATGTTCATGCACATATACGTATAGGTAGAAGTGTTTCTTTGTATTTGTTGAACCCTAATCTTGGATGAGCTTGCTTTCTGATTTAGGTCACACTACAGGAAGGTTCACTTACATCAAGCCCTTCCATCATTACACCAAGGAGTTATGTTACCATCAACTGTGTGTGTCATAACGGATACCCCTACTGTGACCATATATGTTGCAATGCTTTTATCGGTTTATGTGGATCACACTTACTAAGCACCCTGTTTCTGTGTGCAATCAAGAAGTATTAAATAACATGTTATTTATTTTTTTTTTTTTTCATACACACTAGCAAGATTTCATGATAGTCACCCATTGCTAGGGTCTCATGCTGTAATGTGGAAATATGATGTACAAGGAGTATTGCACGACCCCAAATAAAAACATGTACTTACAGTTACACTGTGCATAACATTTTATTGTCGAACATGACCTGCAGGTGCAGTACACAGAAATAATTGTCAATCTAGTCATGTACGACTTTGTCCTTGCCTTACAGAAAGTCACAATACAATGTCATCTTCCAATATTTCACAGATGCCACTACTTTCCTACCATGGAATGTATAGGAAAGCTTGTAGGTACACGGCAGGTGATGATACTTACAATCACATGGTGTTAGGAAATACTCATGCTCATCACATGTCACTTGGCTGCCATGTGCAATGTATCATTTGTAGATGTAAACCTCCAAAAATACAATAACTGTATTACATGCATGTAATGTGCCTTACATATTGCAATATCATTATAGGAGAAAAGTAACATGAAAGTATGTTTAAAATAATTTAACAAATGGTAAGGATACAAAAAGTCACATGAGTATATAGGACAAGTATTATGTCTCACATCACGTCATCTCTGTGTGTACTGTGCTTCCAGCACTAACAAATAAACTAAAAATTATTGTGGTTACTGCATCCAGGTTTCTACTACAATTTTCGTGGAAATATAAATTTTGACTTACCACTTGCTATAGAGTATGGTCTACTTACAGAGCTGCTAGGAGCAGCTGGCACTATCAGTGAAGGCACTGTTTGTGTGTTGGCATCTTTTTGGGATGCACTGGCCTTATGTAGTTGCTTCACGGTTGTAATCAATTCTTGCATGTCATGACCAAGTTGACTGGTCAACACATCCAAACTAGTGCATGCATTTTGATTGAAACTTTGTAGCTCGTTACATATGGCATCTGTAATAGCTTTAAATGCGTTCAAATATTGTTCTGAAAACTGCAGTAAGAATGCATCAACTGATGGTGTGTTTTCATTGCCGCCAGCTGATTCACCAGGCACTACTGGACTGTCTGGAAGAAGCAATGGTGAATTGCTGCCTTCTACTTCACGGATTTCATCTTGGGTGTTATTTACACAGACAGTCTGTGCATCTTGCATAGATGTGTCTAAAAGTATAAGAATAATTATTACTAAAATAATAATACACATTTTATTCAGCACCCAACACAAACTTTCTTATGGCAGCGCCCATATTTTTCAATTATGTCAACAACAGATAGTGTTAGTGAATGTTTTGATGTGACTTTACCATTTTCTTCTGTCATGTTAAGAGAATTGTGCCTATGCACCAACCTAGAGGTGTTCATAAGCATCTCGGCATCAATGTAAGTTGATTACAACATGTTGCTTCCGCCACAGCTCCATGAGCTGTTCTTATTTATGTGGCAGTAAGTGTAGTTTGTAGCCACTACATAGACAAGTACCACCAAATGTCTTAATACATACTTTATGAGTACGATACAATTTATATGTATTGTGAGTTTCACACATGCAATATTAGCCATGGTGTCAAGCCACAAATTTAATGCATTGGATTATTACGATACGCTGAGTATGTGTGAAACATTGACTTACCTTGTAATTGTGCTGTATCTATTTGTGAGGAGCCTGTGATCTGTGTCATATTGAATGTCTGTAACACATTTTCTTCTTCAGGTTGAAAAGTCTCCTCCTGTGGTGGACCTCCTCCTGTTCTTTTTGCCTCCTTAAAATTATGAGTTAGTTTTTCTTTCGTCCGTCTTCTTATATCGTGCCACCTCTTCTTCAATTCGTCAATGGTGCGGTGGCACACCCCTACAGCGTTTATTTTCTGCTGCATTTCTTTCCACATTCTCGTTTTAATTTGGATGCTTGTTTTGGATGACAAGTCACCATATAGGCGTTTGTAATTTTTACGCACCTACAATAAATGCACATAGAAGGTTTAAGGAATATTATCCAACAGGAAAGCAATCGAACCACATAGTGAAATTAACGTACATTCTCCTAAAACCAACAGAAACGTGTATGTTTATTATTTCATTAGGCATTACAAGGTAAGTAAATAGTGAAGGGTAATTAATTTTGCACACATAACCTTTCCAACACTTATTCTGACATATGGAAACATAAATCAACTCACTTATGTGGGGGTCATGTTGCCATATTTGAACAAACATACATGCCTGCGTAATGTACTTACTTTCAAAGCAGCAGCTTGCATGTGCATACTGGGTGCAATTATATTACACTTGACATGTACATGTTGTATATGCTTAGGAGTGTAAATGTATTCAAACATATGCATTCCAAAAATATATGTCTGAGTGCGATGCGAATTTCTACATGTCAAATTACCCCTTCTAGATACATTAATGTTACATCGTACCACCAAGTACCAGCACACCACAAATACATGTATGTACAAAATAAAATTGGTGAGTAATAACACATACCTCGCGAGCTAATATTTGAAGCTCTTCACTGGAAAAACGCTGCTTCCTCACCCAAGTCTTAGGTTGTTTGGGTAATGCAGATGGACTGGTAGTCTGGCTATTGGAAATGGACGCCGACGGTGCTACACTGGTAGAAGGTGTGGACTGTAACTCAGTATATTCCGACAGCTCCCCCACTTCACCTAGGTCATCACGCAGGGTAACATCCGAGCCTGAGGTGCTGTGTTGCGCGACGAATTGTTTGAACGCTTCAAACATGGCATCCGAACTCTTACAAAAAAAGTTTTCTGCCATTTGCACAAGATATGGGCCAATACTTCGCAGAACGAGTGTTCCAATGCCCATGCACAGGTAAAGCAGTGGTGGGAAATGTTGCAATGTTTCCAAATCTCGCGGCAACTAATGTGGATTGGTGTTTCTACACGCGGCCATCAAAAATGCAGGTAAGTAATTTTAGCCCGTTTATCTAGGATTATGTTATAACTATCGCAGGGGGTCCATGTAAACATGGGTGCAGTAGTAATATTGACTTTATTTTTTAAAGATAATTTATTCGTTTTGGTTGTGCCCAAATTTATATCAGAAAACATACACACTTGTAGGTTTGACCTTAACGCCAGTTAACATTAGTGCTGAAAACGGGAGAGGCAAAAATCTGTATAAGTGAGCACATTTGTTTGACCCATATGTAAGGGATACGCGTATTTTCCAACATATATCCAGCGACTGCATTTGTAGTGTATGTCAGGTGTACCATATTGACTCATTATCTGTATCTGTCTTTCTTTACATTAACTGCTACCTAGTAAATGATGAACATGTTGTGTATGTGTGATGCCACATGTGTGTAACGTGACATATCCATAGTATTGGGTTATTCAATATTTGTTCCTTTATCATTTACCAATAGACATGGAGGTGATTTTGCCTTATTTGTTGCTGCGAAGAATTTCTATACGTCAAAGACAACACACCTCTGAGCAACCTATCCACACAGGTTGCCTGAGGAAAAAAAAATGTTTGGAGAACGTGTAGATCTTTACACATTGACCGGTTGTGAGGTTAAATTAAGGTACCATTTGGATAAAGAACAAATAACTGTGCTGTATAACCAACTGGCGACAATGATTGACCCAATATGCTACCGCAGCAGAGCTGTTCCTGGATTAACCAGATTGCTATGTGCCATGCATTTTTTGGCCTCTGGCAGTTTCAAAACCACAGTATCGATTGTTGGGGGCATTACCCAGGCGACTTGCAGCCGTCACTTAGATTTAATTTTGGAAAGCATGTTAACGCTGGCACCTAAATACATCACATTTCCCAATGATGCAATGTCCTTACAAAAGGCAAAGGAGGATTTCTACAATTTGGCTGGTTTCCCCAATGTAATTGGTGTGATTGACTGCACACATATTGCTGTGGCCCCTCCTAAAGTAGACGAACAGATTTACAGAAATCGGAAGCACTATCATTCCATCAACGTGCAATGCCAATCTAAAAATCTTAGATTTGGTTGCTAAATACCCAGGCATGATGCCTACATATTAAGAAATAGTGGCTTGTGGGACCGATTCAAAGTGGACACTATATGGACAGCTGCATATTAGTAATATGTTTATACCAAACTTTAAACCCTGGGTATTGTAACGAAAAAACACAACACGAGTTGAGTTAGATGTTACATTTCTATGTAGATAATCACCTCAGTAATCTATCCCTATCGTACTATGCATCACGTTAGCATTATGTTACAGATACTAAATATAAACTCTCAAACTTGTATATTTACATATCCCATTTTTCTTCATTGCTATTATGTAACACATATGTCCACATGTTAATATGATGCTTTTGGATGGTTTGCTAATTTAAGTTCAACATCTAAAACCAGAAGGGTCAGATATGTTACAAGTAGGCAATCCATTACTTAAGTCAATGTGATAAGTAATGTCCACATATAGGTGGTTTGTAAGTAAAAAATATGCATTGAGTGTGGATCACATTTAGGCAGTAACAGTGTGTAACTAATAGGCTACTTGTCATCTTTGTTTCATGTTAGATGGACAGTGTTTACATCATTCATATTGTACATGCAACATGATAGTGTTACCAAACAAAACTGGGCCTATGGATCCAATTCTACATGTTGATGTTTTCTTATCTTCCTGCACAGGTAACAGCGGATATCCCATAATGTCATGGCTCATCACTCCAATTCCGACCACACGCGATGATGCAGAAGAGAAGTTTAATGAGGCACTATGTCGAACCAGAAATGTTGTGGAAAGGACTTTTGGAGTTCTAAAGAGCAGATTTCAATGTCTTGACTCTAGCGGGGGAACACTGTTATATGCCCCAGAAAAAGTTTGTAAAATTTTCCTAGCTTGTGCCATTCTACACAATATTTGTATCGACAAAAACATTGAATTTACTGAAACGATACCTGACACTTCCAATTTTAACCAAAGTTCGGAATTAAATGAAATAGAAGAAAATGTAGGTCGGATTGTCCGAAGAAATATTATAAATACATATTTCACTTTCTAAATTAGTCACTTATACTGCGAACTCTAATAAAGTCACTTTGGAGATGCATCCATGAAGTTCAGGGTTACCATTAGGTACGACATTATGCAGATTTTGCTTTCTACATTTACAGGTCGGATCATGTTCACCACTTTCTTATTTGCTGCATGACAATCACTTGTGTGTGATTTACAGAGTGAAAATGACTTCCTTACATGGCCATCTTCACAATCGTGCCAGTTAAAAACATTTGGACAAGGATTCTATCACGTGCAACAAAGACACTTTCCATCAAATTTCCTACAACCATTGTGTACATATATGACACTACTCCCTATTAATTGCTCCTGTATCAGAATATAATAAAGCCACTGATTTCACTCTTGATGTGATGTTTGTGTTTCTTATGTAATCAGATTATATACATTTTAAAGTTCTTGGCTTGAAGTCTGACAATAAATATAACTGCATGTGCTTGGCACACATACATATGTAGGAAAGGCTAGGCAATAACATACTATCGTTAATATTTACTCGTACTTGCCATTCTTCACTATTAACATAGCTCCTTTGCATGTCAACAACTTTCCAACATTTCTTGCTTTACTTACAAATACTTTGCACTTTTCTTCAAGCATACACTTAGCAGCATTCAACAAAGCATCTACATCTAAATGTCCCTAGAAGTACATCATAATATGTTGGGTGGTTCGCCACAAGTACACACATTGGACTAATTGGATGGCTGTAACAAGTATAGGTTTGTTTGTTGTATGTTAATGATGGTCTAATGTTAGAAAGATGAACACAATGGACACATGTACAATCTTTCTAACAAGCTTCAACATGGACACACATAACATCCCAAAATCAATGTCACTACTGGGGAATCAACCAAATTATGCTTCATTGCCTGCTAGATTTATCACACACATTACATGCAATACACACAGATTTACCACTTTCAATACACCTTCCCCCACACTGATTATAGATGCTAACAATACTACAACAGGCTGGTCTGTCCCAAAAAACTATAAACACATTTTAACACTAAAGATCTGCTCATGTAAGGGCCATGACACTTTAACAAGATTATACATACACACAGCCATCACAAATAGCTCCATTATTGCAGCACACATGGTAAGTTCATCACAAACGGCTATCCAACTCAACTGTAGGAAAACACCAATATATGATTGCGATATACTACCTATTGCACAAAGGAGCCATTTTTGTAGCGGAAAAACATGCTTGCTACATGTCTTGACCCCGTACTTGCAATGCATAGTGTTTGAAAAATGTCATTAATGCATATCACATTTAACATTTACAACAATGCATTCACTAGGCATTCACTACAATGCTACGAGGAAAGGTAATGAAATACCAGCAAACATAGCTACATCACATGGGAATGTCTCATCGTAGTTGTACAAGTATACCCCCTTTCCAAAACAAAATCACAGCTTACAAAACATCACGACACACTTCTTGATATGACAGGCAAATATATTGCTCTGTCTATCACACACGCCAAGCACCAAGAACCACTACATGACCATGTATTGTGAGCACTTGCGTGGTACACTGTGTCAATGTGTAGACATACAAAATAACAATATTGCAAATAAGTTAAACATCATACACAAATATACGTTACCAAAAACACTTGGATTACATAACAACCAACCACCGTGACAACAAAACACGTCCCATGTCAAGTGGGAACAACATTATAAACAAGAACTTATGTGCCACACATTACCTTAATGGTCTTACATACATAAAACACCTTTTCACAAAAAAAATAATTAGTTCTTGTCACTTTATACACATGCCATATTAATGATCATTCTTCAAACACATTTAATATTGGTCAATGAGCATTTGCAGATTATTCGGAGTAGAGATTTGCACAATAGCAGCCATTTCTATCAACACATATGTTATCAACAGGAAAGTGGGACAATTCACAAAATGAATACTAACCAATCTATCAACATGTGCAAAAAATACGCAACGCAAAATTGCGCCAAAAACATGCGCAAAAGATATACAGCAACACACACTACTCACGTTCATGAATATGGAAAACAAACGCAAATTTACCAACATTTTTGCTATTAAACCCATTGATACATAGCCCCCATAGGCCTGTATATGTGTTCGGGTCTTAAAGGCAAAGGTGGGAACCCTAGTTGGAAGAGTGATTTTGTTTATGCAAAACTTCCCTCAGACAGCCCTCCTGCTGCATTAATTTTATAGAACATGTTTCCATTCCCTCTAACAGTACCCCTTTAATTGGCATTCCCTCCAATAATTCCTATTAATATGTACATTTATATAAACAACATGGTGCAGAGCTGCAAATGGCATACCCTCAAACACTTCCCTTTAATAGGTACACTGATTAAATATGTCCATTGAACATGGTGCAGTGCTGTAGGTGGAGGATAATATAATGACCCTGATCTTAGCACAGCTCTGTGCAATGCATTTCTCAGTGTAATGCATTTCTAAGCTTAGCTCTGTAATACAGTTTGTTTTTCTACAGACAGCTGAATCAAAAAACACTCTTCCCACACTCCAACATTCCCTTTAATAAGGTACACTCCTGAGAAATGCATTGCACAGAGCTGGTGCTAAGATCAGGTTCACTTCACTATCCTCCCCCTACAGTTCTGCACCATGTGGCTTCTATAAAAACACTCCTCCTACCCTCCAACATTACCCTTTAAGAAGCTACCCTTTCCACTAATATTGCTGCAGCTGGCAGGGAGAGCTAGAGACCTTCACACTATGGGCCATATTTATAAAGGTGTGGTATTGCCTTATTTGGTGATTGTTAATTTATGATCAATATCTGTTGTATTCAATTAGATCAACTGGACTTGAAGTTTAGTTCTTGAAGACATTTCGCTAGTCATCCGACTGGCTTTCTCAATTCAGAATGACTTGTACAAGAATCTGAGGCAATTATGTTAGGTGTTAAGGGCGTGATTGGATAGTGGCTAAGAGGTGTTATAGGAACGCCCAGAGTAAGGTGTCAAAACAGCAAAACAGCATTGTACATGGCAGACACCTCTATTTAGGCTTGGTTTCTTTATTTTCACATAAATGGCCTCCTTAACACCTCTCTTGAACCAGTCACGTTCCTTTGCCAATATGTTAACATTACAATCTTCAAAGGTATGTCCTTTATCCTTAAGATGTAGGTACACGGCTGAGTCCTGACCAGAGGAATTGTCTCTTCTGTGCTGGGCCATATGTTGATGCAGTTGCTGTTTGGTCTCCCCCACATACAAATCAGAGCATTCTTCACTGCACTGCGTATATGATGTCGCTTTTCTTGTGTTTCGGTATTGGGTCTTTCGGATGTACCAATTACTGCCTCAGTGTGTTGTTCGCTTTAAAGCAGACAGGGATACAGTGTTTTTTGAAAATTCTTCTTAATTTCTCAGAGACCGCTGCTACATATGGGATGCCCATGTTCTTTCTCCGGTCTTGCTTTTCCCCTTCACTGTTGGTATTCCTGTTCTTTTCTTTCCTTCTACTTCTTTTGACAAAGGCCCAGTCTGGATATCCACAAGTTTTAAAGGCTCCTCTGAGATGTTTTATTTCTTTAGCCTTCACCTCTGTGCTAGTGGGGATGTTCAGCTCTGTGTTGCAGGGTTCTGATGATATCCAGCTTGTGATCTAAAGGGTGGTGGGAGTCAAACATCAAATACTGATCTGTGTGTGCTGGTTTTCTGTAAACTTCTACTTCCAGTTTACCATTTTCCTTAACTTCTACCAAGCAGTCCAAGAAAGCCAGTTTGTTGTTTTGTACCTCTTCCCTTGTAAATTTAATGTTTTGGTCTACCGCATTAATGTGTTCTGTTGAAAGCTTGTACTTCCTTCTGGTGGATTTTAACCCAGGTGTTATCCACATATCTGAACCAGTGGCTGGGTGCTATACCCTTAAAGGTATTAAGCGCCTGTTTTTCTACCTCCTCCATGTAAAGGTTGGCCACAGTGGGATTTTCCAGGGTACATAATTGCCACAGATTCTTGTACAAGTCATTCTGAATTGAGAAAGCCAGTCGGATGACTGGCGAAACGTCTTCAAGAACTAAACTTCAAGTCCAGTTGATCTAATTGAATACAACAGATATACCATGACCTGGATGAATGAGAACCTTCACAAGCTTAATTTATGATCACTATAGGAAATCTTGTAAATGTACGATAGCGAACGTAAATCTATGACCGCCCCGTAGAATATCATTACGGTAATTTACAGCATGGTATACTACTACCACAGTCGTACAGTAACAAAAACCCGCGGTATTGCATGTTTTTAAATATGGCCCTTCAACACTTAAACAATACATAACTATGGGGGCAGGGCCTGAGGGGCCTGACTGCGCACTGGACGTGCTGTAGCTGAGCTCCGGTAAAGCCAAGGCCCAAACGACAAAACGGCTGACTCCAACAACTCATTCCGGCTGCCTCTCACCCTCACACAATTATGGGACCCAGGAACAACCAAAAAGAACCCAAAAGCGACAACCAACCCGATTTAGCGGGCTATGTGATCCGCGGCGATCAGGCCCAAAAACAAAATGGCGGCGGCAACAAGCCCCAGGAAAGCAACAAAGCACAGGTCACCAGGAAAGACCTGGACGAACTCTTTAAGAACCTGGAATCGGTAATCACCTCTGCCCACCAAAAAAACGTGGCGGAGGTAAAAAAAGAGGTGGCGGCCATGGGTGAGCGAGTCGCCGCACTGGAAACCAACCACGAGGCCACAGCAAGGTACTGCAACCAAGTGGACACGGACATCAGGGAAATAAAAACCCAGCTCCAATACCTCACAGACCTCCAGGAGGACTCAGACAACAGATCCCGCCGGAACAACCTCCGAATCCGCAGGATCCCAGAAAAGGTAACAGACCTCCATACCACACTGACGGCCTACTTCCACAAACTGGCCCCAGACCTAACGGAACCACAATTCCTGATGGACCGGGCCCACCGGGCCCTCCGCCCACCCTCCCTACAGGATGGCTCCACTAGAGACATTATAGTGAGACTCCACTACTTCCAAACAAAGGAGCGTATCCTAAGGGAGGCCAGACTCCAGGGTCCACTAAAGTGGGACAACATCCCGATCCACATCTTCCAGGACTTAGCACCCCGTACCCTGGCCAGGAGAAAGGCTCTTAAACCTATCACCGAAATTCTAAACCAACACAAAATCAAATACAAGTGGGGCTTCCCGTTCCGCCTCATGGCTAACCACGAAGGGAAAACAGTTACAATTACAACCCCTGAAGATGGACCTAAACTACTCCATAGACTGGGCATAATGGCGGATACCCCAGACCCCCCGAATAACAAAGCGGACCGCATTGAACCCCCCCGACCGGAATGGTCAACCCAGCAATAACCCAGACTCATTCTTACCACCAGCTTCTCCCCAACATCTAAACTCCCTGTTGACCATTCCGGCGACTAAACAATTTGGTACCCCGGCACGCCGGGATGTACAACAATTCTCCCCACCATATAACATGTCCCATTCCCCCATGGACCCACAGCTATCTCTTCACGAACAGACCCCCAAGCCCACACAGAGACCATGAACCGGAAAACAGGCTCGCTAACCGGCGGACGCTCTCACGGAACTTCACCACCCACCTCTCCAGGCTCCAACCCAAACCCAATGTAAGGAATCTTCAACCTCCCCTGACTCCACCAGGACCGCCACAAGCTACTGGACCCCCAAATACCAACAGTCCCCACCACAACACACCAACCCACACCGAACCTCTATGCCGGGGAACCCTACCCTTCTGGACAACACCCAGAACAGAGACGGTACTAAACCACCACCCGCCACTATTATCCACAACTTCATCCACCCCCCCGAAGCCCAGAGGCCTCCGGACCCGACCATCCCCTTGGCGAGACCGAGGCAATGACCCCCTCACGCCAACACCCAACCCCTTAAGCACCCCCCCACCAACACAGCATAATCTTGCTGTACTGTAAAGGAAGTAATGAGGCCACTTGCACCTCAAAAGTTATATAATGTATATATGTTCATGTTTTATGTTATAAATTGTTTATATGTTGTAAAGCAAACTCTAACGATATATTTTATATTTTCATGTCAGCTCCAAGGTACTACAAAAATCTTCTCGGCGTTGGCTCAACCCCGGGCGTCTCCGGCCTACGCCTCACCAAACAGAACACAGTATCTCAAGAAACATAAGGTAATCCCTCCACCCGGACCAGCGTCGCCTGTACACTATCCACCCAAACCACACAGTAATGTCACCCACTAAGGATTTAAACATTCATCTTCTCACACACAACGCTAAGGGGCTCAACAATCCCACCAAAAGGAGAATGGCTATCAAATATTACGAAAAAGAGAAAGCCGACTGTAATAAATGGCCGGACGGACGGGTACTCACAGTACGCTTTTAGGAGGAGGCTGACAGTCCGGAAGGTGCAGGATACAGAGGCTGCTGGGAAATGTAGGCTGGATACTGGAACAAGGTGCGGCTGGGCACTGTAGGCTGGATGCTGGACCAAAGGTGCTGCTGGGAACTGTAGGCTGGATGCTGGACCAAAGGTGCTGCTGGGAACTGAAGGCTGTATGCTGGAACAATGGTGCTGTTGGGAACTGTAGGCTGACTGCTGGAACAATGGTGCTGCTGGGTACTGTAAGGCTGGATGCTGGACCAAAGGTGCTGCTGGGAACTGTAGGCAGTATGCTGGAAAGGTAAGTAACTGGATGCAGGCAAGGTGAGACACTGGAAACAGGCAAGGTAGGTACTGGATACAGGCAAGGTAAGTAACTGGATGCAGGCAAGGTGAGACACTGGAAACAGGCAAGGTAGGTACTGGATACAGGCAAGGTAAGTATTGATGCAGGCAAGGTAAGAATAAGGAGCAGGATCCAAGGCAGGTAAGTACAGGAGCCAGGGAGGTAGCAGAATGCTACAATCGTGCACCGGGTCCAGGAGGACACCGGCTTTTCAAATTTCGCGCCGCCTGGCATGTCGGCGGTGTGACGTCATGACGTCGACGCAGCCCACCCAGAAGTGCAGTGCGGCGCGGGACCGGAGCGGCAGGTAAGTTCGTGACACCGACATAGTCTTCCTCCAAGAGACACACTTCTTAAAACACAGAGAACCAAAAATACTCAGCAAAAAATACAACCAAATATATTTCTCGTCAGGCGACGCTAAGAAAGGTGGTGTGGCCATTCTCCTCCATAAACGCCTGCTGTTAATCGGAGGAGACTTCAATACAAGCATCAACCCCAAACTGGACAGGTCGACCCCCTCCTCGGCGACCTGCCCCACCCACTCCTCCAAACCCCTTAAAACCTTCACCCAAAACCTTAATTTATGGGATGCCTGGCGCCTTACCCACCCAAAAGGGAGACAATACTCTTTCTTCTCTAACCCCCACAAAACATATACCAGAATCGACTATTTTTTTCTTTCACCATCCCTGATCCCAACAATTACTGACTCAGATATATCCCCCATCACTTGGTCGGACCACGCCCATGTGTCCCTGGGCCTACAGAACATTCTCAAACATTCCCCTTCCCCCCTATGGAGACTAAACGAATCACTGCTGACTGACCCTAGTACCCGTACCGAGATAGAATCCTCACTACATTACTACTTCCAGAAGAACATAACAGACACAACGAATTTCTCCACCGTATGGGCTGCCCTAAAGCGGTAATCAGAGGTCAACTAATCAAACTAGCAGCACAAAAGAAAAAAGCACCCAGCAACACATTCTCACTCTCACACAACAAATCAAGAACCTGGAACAGAGACTCAACACATAATGAAACAGACGCCTCCACCCTCGAAAATTTACGACTACAACTTACCCAATTCCTCCAAAACAAAGCAGACAGAGCCATCAGACTAACCAGACAAAAATACTACACCAAGGCAAACAAACCCCACTCTATGCTACCCCGCAAACTCAACAACAGGATGTCCCAAAACAAACTGCTACCGTTAAGACAAGCAGACGGTTCATTATCACACAACCCCAAGAAAATTATGAAACTATTCGAAACCTACTACACCAAACTCTACAACGGGAAGACGGCTAGAACCGACAACGACTGGAAGGACGACCTCATTAACTTCCTAGCCCCCTTACAATTACCAAAACTCTCCACCCAAGACAAAGACACCCTCTCCTCCAATATATCCCAACAGGAAATAAAAATGGCTATTCATAACCTGAAACCGGGGAAAGCCCCAGGCCCAGACGGATACACGGCAGGATACTACTCAACATTCCAGAAAATTCTCACCCCCCATCTCCTATCTTTATTCAACCTGACTCTTCAAAATAACACCCAAATCCACCCAGACCTACTGAGAGCCACCATTACAGTAATACCCAAACAAGACAAAGACACTCACTGCTGTAAAAACTACAGACCCATCTCCTTAATCAATCGGACATATAAATTACTGACAAAAATTCTTGCAGCAGACTGAACAAAATATTGCCAAACATCAGACCAAACAGGCTTCATCAAGGCAGGCAAACAACCGACAACATTAGACGCACCCCCAACTCATGCAAATTTCAGCACTTTCCTCCTCTCCACACTCTTTCCTAAGCCTAGACGCCGAAAAGGCATTCAACAGAGTGGATTGGGATACAGGGAGTGGTTCTGAATACTTAGGTTTCCCCCCCCTTTACACAAATGACAACAATCTATACTGCGACCAACAGCCTCAATCCAAACATGGGCTTCTCCCCAATACTTCCCCATTCTAAATGGGACCAGACAGGGTTGTCCCCTGTCCCCTTTCCTCTTTGCCTGTGCATCGAACCATGGCCCAAGCCATCAGACTCCACACAGAAATAAAGGCATACCGGTGGGTCACCACACCTACACAGTGGCCCTATTGCAGACGACACACTACTCTCCATACGAGACCCCTCGCCCCCTCCCACACATCTTCCCCCTCCTACACCAATACAGCCAACTACAGGTTCAAGGTCAACAATACCAAATCGCAAGCGTTCCCAGTTGCACTTTCCTACAGGACCAACAACAGATTCTATCCCAATGGGACTAAAGTGGTCCACAATCTCACTAAATTATCTAGGTGTATCACTGACACATGACCCACAACAACTCTACAATCTCAATTTCCCCCCGAAAACTCAATCTGACTAAAAATCTATTAGCCAAATGGTCCCCCTAATATTTCCCTATACGGAAAAATCCATACAATTAAAATGATGATCCTACCCAAGCTCCTATATCTCTTTAGAGCCTCCCCTTATTCATAACCAGGAAACACCTAGCCCCCACCAAAAACTAATATCCAGATTCATCTGGAACAACCAAAAACCCTGAATTAGAGAAAAGACTCTCAGCCGTCCCAGATCGGGGCTTGGCACGGCTCTCCCAGATCTCTTCCTCTACTACTTGGCAGCAAGAACAGCCCAAACCCTATTGGATAGAACTCGAACAAGAACTAACTGATTGCAAACCAATCTTCAACCTACTATGGACCCTGCCACCACCCCACCCCCCCGATTCCCTAAACAACCAAATCATCTCCACAACCCTAAAAATCTGGAAACAAGTAACACAAAACTACAACCTGAAACGCCCCCACTCTTGATGATACCCATAACCAAACAACCCAGCTTTCCCCCAGGCTTACATGCTCCCGACTGGAGGGAATGGTCCGACAGAGGAATCAATTGGATGTTCCAAATCGCTCCACAGAGACAAATAATACCCTGGGAAACACTAAAACAACCTGGAACATCCCTCCTAAAGAATGGCTCAGATACCAGCAACTGGTAGCCTTTGCCAAATTCTACAAACATGTTCAGACACCCCCTCACTGTCCCCCCTGGAAAAAAACTGGCATACCATCACCCAACAGGCCCCCACAAGATCACAAAAATCTACCACCAATTAATCTCCTTCAAATCCCAACAGAAACTCCCAATACAGACAAAAGGAAACCTGGCTCAACACCAAACTCTCACAAGACGAATGGTCCATGATAGGATCAAACTTAAATAAGTGCACCCACAATACAATAATGCAAGAAAAAGCCTTCAAAATTCTACATGGCTGGTATTGCTCACCAAGCATATCCACAAGATATTCCCACAAGTACCCCCCCTTGTTACAGGAACTATCAAGGAAATGCAGACCTCCCCCACTGCTGGTGGTTGTCCCGAAATTCAAAAATTTGGAACGAATGCTACACCCTCCTAAACAAAATCCTCGTGGGGGACCTTCCCCAGACCTTGGGAAGCCCTCTTCAACAAATTCTCCTGCACTGAACTCCAGCGGAAACAAACTATACCATATATTGCGCTGTTGCCCGCTCATAATTGCCTCCTCCTGGAAATCCCCGGCACCCCCTATGTCTCTATTGGTCTCCAAAATCTGGACTGTGCACTTCAACGAAAAACCGTATACCTTGCCAGGAACAAGCTCAATTATTGACAAAATTTGGGACACATGGTACTGGCTATGGACCTCCAGTCCAGAGCCCCCAAACGCCTGGGGAGACACCTGGGGTGACCCTACCACCCACACCCCTCTCCTTATTCAAGAAGAGGGGACAAAAACCTTCCCCATGGGGAACCCTGAGTATAAACACAAGAACAGTGGATATTTCCACCCGGGCCCAGCCAACGCCGAGAATCGTCAGAATTTTCAGATCAAGTAAGATAATTAACCTTTCTTCTCCTCCTTTAGAAACTCTCTAACAGTAATTTCAAGAGAAACATTTCTTATTTCTCCCACAGTTTGCTAAAGTTAATTGTTAAGTTATGGGTTTAGCCCACTCTACCAACGTTAGCAACAACCAACTCCTGATGCTATGCCTATAAGTTTCCCCCCCTTTCCCCCCCCCCATCCTATACCCCACCCCCTCTCCCCCCCTACACCCTACCCCATCCCTCTCCCCTCCTTCCCCCCTCTACTACCCTCCCCCCGTACCCATAACCATGAGGTTAAGGTAAACAAAACAGGCATACCAGCATAAAATGTTAAGGCGTACCAGGTACAAAAAATAACAAAACTCTGTAAAATACTATTGTGCAATTGTATCTATACACTGTATGTTTATTATGTCATCTAACAACCTCAATAAAAAAAATTTATGAGAAAAAAAAACAATACATAACTATGAATAGTGCAGGTTTATTGTAAAACATGCGTGCTACATGTTTCTGACCCACTTGTCGTTCCTCAAGTGCTTGAGTGCGTCTGAAAGCATGCATGTTTTGCAATAAACTTGCAATATTCACAGCTACAGACCTGTGTCTTTGTATGCTTCACCTGCAATTTATTGTTTATATATTGGATTTGGTGGAGTGAAAGCCGTAGGTGAGACATACATTATTATTATTGCATAGTGCCAACATGACAATTTAACCTGAATACAGAGAATTGATTGAAAAAAATCATATAGACTCAGATAGACACAGACAGATACAGTAGATAGATTACCTATTAATACCACATTACCAGACAAGAGTTTGAGATCTAAAAGTGACTCAAGAAGAGATAAAAATCAATTTACTTTTGTATTTGGTAAGAAATAATCTTTCCCTTGGCTTGTCACCCCCCCCCCCCCCCCCCCCCCCCCCAACATATGAAACTCAGTGAGAATACCCCAGTTCCCTTCAAACTATGCAGAGCAGATAGAGACATCAAATGGGTAGCGGAATGGCAGATGAGATTCAATGTTCATAATGTAAGGTGATACATTTGGAGTTTAACAATTCTGGTGCCACAGACACCATAAATAACTCTGTTAAGTGAATCTCGACTGGAAAAAGATTTGGGGCAACTAAAATAATAAAGGGAATGGAGGGCTTGACTATGCAGGCAGATTAGACAAGTTAGAGCTGCTTACATGCAGAAGAAGCGATGTTTGCGTATGGATGTGATGACTTTATAATATATATATATACAATGGGCCATACAGTAAACTCTCTGGCACATTGTTTACTATTTGGTTATATCAGAGGACTCGTGGAAATCCTTTATGATTGGAAGAAAAGAAGTTTCATCTTCAGGTTAGAAAAGGTTTTACAGTGAGAACGTTAAAACTGTGGAACTGTCTTCCAGCAGATGTGGTAATGGCAAGTTCATTGAATAGCTTTAAAAGTGAGCTAGATAAGTTTCTAAAACTAAAAAATATTGAGAATTACTGGTATTAATACATTGCATTTCTGGTGGAACCAGTGATACTTTCCGATTGCTGTTTGGAGTAAAGAAGGAATCCCCCCCCTTTTTTTTTAGCTGTTTTTTTTTTTTTGCCTTCCTCTGGATAAACTTTTAGGTAGGGTTTAAAAAGTAGGATGAAAAGGTTGGACTTGTATGTATGTATGTATGTATGTATGTATGTATGTATAGTTTATTGATGGACGTATGTCTTTATTCAACCTCAATTACTATGTAGTAGAGTAAACTGAGTAAAATAACATTCCCCACCTCCTTAACATGCTGTGGCAACCACGGGACCGAGAAGGACAGAGAGCTCATATGCAGCAGTTTCTCACTTACTGCACTGATATTAACTTGACCTCTATCTACTCTGAACAGCTACTATACTTTCTCAAGGGCTGGATTTTAGAAAGAGGAGCAGACCGTGTAGTTTCTGGTATAAAAACTCGGCAGTGCTTTAGTGCCCACAGAGAAGGCTCTGAGTGCCACCTCTGGCATCCATGCCATAGATTTGACACCACTGCTATAGTCCTACCATATTTGCTAACACTATATTTAAAGAGAGAGCACGGACATATTAACTTCCTGATTGGCAAGGAATATGGTTCCCAATCATAAACATGCACCGTTAAGAATCTCTTCAGGGAACACGACTGGATAGTGAACTACAAGAAGTCAGTTCTTGTTCCTACTCAGAACCTGGAGTTCCTTGTTTCTGTTATAGATAATGTCACGATCAACATCTGCTTGTGACTTTATGAATTGCCTGCATGAACTTCCTCCTTTCCACCAGCAGATGTCATTGTTCTCCTCCAAGCTGTCACGTCTGGAACTTCTACCTGCCCACCAGCAGAGGGCTCTCTACCTTAAGAACTGTGTGTATTACAGACTATTGCTGGGAGGAGATTTGTTACCTGACCTTCCTATGTCTGTATTTAAGGCCAGCATGAACAGTGCTTCAGTGCTAGTTCATTGTACTTATGTTTCCTGTGTCCTAGCCAGAGTTAGCAGTCCTTGTATTAGAGTCCTGTATCCTGTTTCTGGTTGCCCTCCTGTGTTTTGACCTGTGTTCCTTGTGTCTATTCTGTGTCTAGTGATTCTTGTATTCTTTTATCTCCTGGTTTATATTTTTCCTGTTCTTCTACCCATTTGCCTGCTGCCTCTTGTTTTGTGCATTATTGGTTTATTGTTATTTTTATTTTCCTGGGCTTTGGGTCTGTGTGCACACATTTGTATATACACTGGATTACTCTGCATTGATATCTTATGCAGAGTAGGCTAATTGTATGTACTACAGACTGCAGGTGTATGCTCATTAAATACACTTGCCTGCAGGGAGATTGTCTTGCATTACCTTTTCGTATGTATGCATGTTGTAATGCATGAGGTTAATGTCTACAACTACTTCATTATCATTTGTATTCCTTGCAATTGTTAATAAATTGCCTTGTTCATTTATTCCTGGCTTGGTCGCTCAGTTTTTCCCCATAAGTGACATTTCCTGCATTATTGCACATCTTGTGCATTGCCCATGTTGGTTCAGGTGCAATGCATAAATGCAATCATAACAGATAAAGTACAATACCAAGTCACAATATCTCCTTAGCGAAAATCAGATATAATCCAGCTATAATTGTCTCCTGCCTTATTTAAGATCATCTCTCTTCAGTGAAATATCTGCAGAGAGTACTGGGGAAGCTGGTGTCTACAATCTTCTTTCCCTATTGAAATCCAGCCAGAATCTGAATCAGAAGATTCAGCCTTCTCCCAGCCTATGTCACTAACTGGAGTCGGAACAATGTCGATCTAGAATCTCTGGAGTGGCTATATGTCACTACAGGTGCAGTTCCAGAGGTGGGGGGCAACCTGCCTGGACAACATGTTCCAATGTTTTTGGGATGACCAGATGAGGGTCTCTTCCTCCAATTTCAGGGAGTTATCAGCAGTTAAGAAAGGCCTTTTAGCATTCAGTCATCAGGTTCAAGGGAAGTCAGTATGTGTGTGATCAGACGTGAAAGTGGAAGCGAAGGTGAACTTAAAGCTGGTTCCCTGGAACAAGATGCAGGAAATTCTCTTATGGTCAGAAGATCATCTTTTTCATCTAAAAGCAGTTTATCTGCCTGGCCAGCTAAATACTCAAGTTGATTTCCTAAGTTTTCAAACCTTTCTCCCAGGGGTAAGGTAACTGAAGCAGGAAGTCTTCAGACAGATCTGCATAAGGTGGGGAACACCTGATATAGACCTGATGGTGACAAGAGACAACAGGAACATCCATGTCTATTGTTTGAGATTTCAACAGAACGACAACTTAGCCATGGATGCGTTCTCCATCCAATGGAAGTTCAAATTGACTTATATTTTCCCTCCTATCCTGTTTATTCCGAGAGTTCTACAGAAGTTTCAGAGTGACAGGGCCAAGATAATCGACATTTTGCTATGGTGGTTCTCAACTGTCAAGAACTTCCTGATTGATCTTCCATTCAGATCCGGACCTGCTGACACAGGGTTCCCTTTTCCACCTATCTCTGAGCAATCTTAATTTGATGGCCTGTCTCTTGAAAGGCAGACCTTAAAGGGAGCTTGTCAGGAGCTAATATTTTCATGGGTGAAATCTGGTAATGAAATGCCACAAACCCCCCAACACACACACACACACATCTTTTTAGTGGTATTCAATGGAAACCGATTGGTACTGAGATACGCACAAGTTTTTCCATTTGGTCTCTCTCTCAACAATTCTTAATCATAGGTCTTCTGAGAACTCTTTTGTGCGAGGCATCATTCACATCAGGTAATGCTTCTTGGGAAAAGCAAACCCAAAGCTGGTGTGTGGTTTTTTTTCACAGTGCAGAGCAGCTGTAACCAACACCTCCAATTTCATCTCATTGATGGGACTCCAGTTGACTAACATTTCACTCCAATTAGCTCTTTGAGATGTCATTAGTCTAGGGGTTCACATACTTTTTCCACCTATACTGTGAATGTTTACATGGTGTGTTCAATAAAAACATGGAAACATTGAATTATTTGTGTGCTATTAGTTTAAAGGGCATGTCCACCCTTTAAAAAATTTTTTTACATATGGTAGGGCACCTTTCCCCAGCCCTTCAGCATTATTAGATTTTCCATAGTGCCCTGATAGTTACTTACCTTAGCTCTGTTAAGAAATTAAGTAGAGCCACACCAGTCTTGAAAGTCGATAGTAGAGATTTATTGCATATGCATATAAACACATGTGCTGGTCACTCAACTGGATAGTGAGTGACAAAGATCGCTTGTACGGACCCCTTTCTTATACACAATTTGGACCATACGTTACAAGCCCATCCTATAGGAAAGGACTTGGCAGTCCCTTTTTACTTTGGACATGTAACCTTATATGGCCATTTGTTACCTTACACAACTTTAACAATAAACATATGTTATCCCTTTGTGACTAGAGATCCAAGGGGCCCATGCTACATATACATCCTATATTCTTGCCACATCTACACAGTCATTGCCTAATGTATGTAGTATACTTACAAAGCTAAAATATACATAACCCATTGATTAGTTATGATACAAATATTCTATATCATTTCTCCCTCTAGTTACTAAGTAAATAAAAAACAAATATAATATAAAGACTAATAATAATATTACAATAATATTTCATAAAATTCCCAAGAAATTCACTTAACCATTAACCTATAGATCCCATCCATAAAAAAGGATTCCAACCTTCCGAAGCAATTTTACGGGCAGTATTTTGTAATTCTTTTACTTTAGCAATATGATTGTCTATAATATGTTCTGAATCATTAATGAATGTACAGTATTCTTGGCCAATTAAAACACAAACACCTCCCTGTTCGGCCAAGATATAATCCAGTGCCATTCGGTTTTGTAAAGCCATTTTCTGATCTGAGCGACCTCTTTATTTAAAGCACTAAGTGAATCTGTTGTTTCATTAATGATTCCATCCATAATGGATGAATAATTGTTTAAACGGTTCATCAATTCAATACCCCATCCAGTCCATGCACGAAACCATGCCCATGCCTGATCACTATTTGAAAATAATGTTCGCTTAATAATTCTCGGATTTAGATAATGTGAGGGTAATGTATCTGTCAGGAAAGTGTGTAGTGACTATTGGGTTAACTATTGGTATTAGTTCTTGCAAAGGACCAATAAAAATACCATTCCACCCTGGAACAGTCCTATTGTTTATATTACGATTAGTGAAGCATGGAACCAGATCTCCTTTTCCAGACAATGTGGGGCCAAACCGTGTATCTGGAATTCACTTCAGCTAGGGGTCTGGTGGGTACTAAAATGTAATTTTAAGGACAGTCATACATGTAAAATAAATATATTTCGGTATTGGAATGTGTAAGACAGGAACCAATATTACATCTGTGAATGGAAAGTAAGGCCCCTCAAAATTATACCCAACATGGAGCCCTTATTCCCTTGCCAAGGCGAGTTATTAATATCTTGGGAAATATGGATAACACACAGGTCATGTTTGGTATTGGAGGAATTGATAATTAATACCGGAGAGGAATATGTGATCAATATCCCTATACAATGTACATATCTACATCTATATGGAATCTGCCTAACTGAGGGGGAATGAGTGCTTTTGGCTAGTCGTAAATTTGGACATTTACGACTAGACACTCCCACCTCATGCATACCAGGAGGGAGTGGTTCATCAAATGGTTTAAAAAATCATTGTATCCCCTATAATTTTGTTCATACTTAGGGGACATGCTAAAAACGTGTGTATGGACCCAATGTTTTTTCCTGCCCCAGGATACAGGACTTCTAGTGAGTAGGGTCTGTGAATATTTTTATCCTTTTTATTTTCTATAACTGTTATACTTATTGTATGTCATTTTTATTATAACACCATTTTATTTTATTTTTGTATTATATGCACTGTCCACCTTTTGGAATATTAAATCTAAAATTTAGTAAGTTTTGTCTTTGATGCTCTAAAAGAACTCAGTTAGCCTCTGATAAGTTTATATGTGTTTCAATGGAGTGTGCAGTGTAAATGCTAATTAACTCTGTGACTGCTTGTGAAGGACTGATGCTAATTAACCAGTTGCTGGAGTGAATGGTGTAGTGTTAACCATTTAGCTGCCAGGACAGGGGTGTGCATAGTCAGCGAGAGTCAAGAGTGGTTTTGGGGCGTCTTTAAGGCCGTAACTTAAAGTGGTGGCAGCGAATACCGATTAATTAGTCAGATCACGTGCAAGCATATGCTTTTCTCCCACAAATGTAATACCATCCTCTGTTTAATATAATGGGTGATTCATAACCTTGAGTGCGAACTAAGAATGGAAGATCTATATTGGTCTCACTATTATATGATGCAGTATACATATATATACTCTCATTAAAATATTGCATAATGGGATAGGGGTAAAGAGTATTAGTTGGACGATCCTCCTCTGGCTGGTAACCACCTGTACTTTCTAAATAAGGATCTTCAAATTATTTAATACTTGAGTAATATTAAGAAGTGTCTCATTACAAGTGGTGTATCCTATGAATTCTAGGAGTCTCAATATTTTCAGGTCCTTTAAATGGCCTATTTTTATAGAACAGGCGAAACATATTTGAGGGGAATGAACTATACCTGCTATAGTTAGTGCTACTGGCAACAAAAACCTACCATTTTCATGAAATTGTTCATTATAACTAGCATTTACCAATCAGGATATTTACATCAATATAATGGATTCATCCAATTCCTCCCATGTGATAGGAATACCAATTAAAGGGGTACCCATGCTGTGCGTAGGTAGATGTGAACATACCCAACAATTAGTCTCATTTAAAGTCTTTGCAGTAACTGTATGTAATTGCAATAAGCTCTTATCAGTGACAAGAAACAAAATAGTATAATTCTTTCATCTTCACCCGATTGAAACCCGAAGAAAAACCCTTCTCCTTAGCACTGGATCCTTAAGGGTTAATAGGGTAGCTGGGCTATTTTTAATAAAGATTGACTATTTAATACCCGAAGGAAACCCTTTCTGTATTCGGCAGCTTGGGTAGCTGGGTAATTGATCAATTTAGGTGGTGCAATTAAAGGTAAAGCATTATTGTGGCTTTCCTTTATCACTTGCTGCAATAGCATCTGATACCTTTTAACAATGTGAAGCATGTATCCAATTTGGTCGTCCTTCCAGTTTAACAGCTGTAGCAGTGGTTAATAATACCTGGAAGGTCCTTCCCACCTGGGCTGTAAAGGCTTGGTAAGATGCCTCCGCACGACTACCCATTCTCCAGGCTGAGAGATGACTTTGTGTTATAGAGTCTGGATCTGGCAAAGAAGAATAAACTTGGGAATGGAGAGATGTTAGATCTTATGGTTGTATCACATAATCGTCATAGAAGCATAAGATATTGAAAGTTGAGAATCATGCGGAAAATACAGTCCAATCTTAGGGGCTGTCCAAAAGAATTTCAAAAGGTGACATAGTCAATGGCTTCCTAGGAGTATGTCTTATAGACATTAATACCAAAGATAAGGCCTGTGGCCACATAAGTCCAGTTTGTTCACATGTTTTTGCTAGTCTTCCTTTTATAGTAGCATTATACCTTCCACTTTACCACTTGCCTGAGATGAAGGGGGTATGAAATTGCTGTTGCACACCCAAATCTTCTCATTATTAATTGCATTACTTGCCCTGTAAAGTGTGTACCTTGATCAGAAGAATTCTTCTGGTAACCCTATCTACAATCTATCTCTTCTAATAGTTTTCTAGCTGTAATTTTTCTGTAGCTCTTTGCACTGGCCATGCTTCTACCATCCTGAAAACAGATCTACACATACCAATACATATTCATACAATCCACACCTAGGTAGTTGTATATACAATCTGTAACCTTTGGAAAGGATACTCTGATTTGGGCAAATGTTTTTGTGGAGTTCTAACTGGTCGACCAGCATTATGCTTAATACATATTAAACATGTTTGACAATAAGCTGTTGCAATTGAAGTAAACCCTGGAGCATACCATAGTTTATTGACAGCATGATGGAGGAGGGATGATGGAGCTACTGGGTGACCATCAGGGTGTTTCCAAATAGCACTACCTGATACCATATGCATAGCACAACCTGCTTTTGACCATACACATTTTGCTGAAAAAGGAGCAGACTCTTGTAGTGCAGAAAGTATTGACAGGGTTGGTGGACATGTAAGATCAGTATTAAAACAAACATTTTGAGTTTTAACTTTACCAGAAAACGTTGTAGATTTAGCAGTATCATTAGCAAAGGTATTGCCTAATGAGACTGGGTCTTTTGATTTGGTGTGGGCTGCACATTTAATAATGCTACTTTAGATGGTAATAGCTTCAAACGGTCTTTGATAAAAGAACCATTTTGTATAGGTTTACCAAGGAGGTAAGAAACCCTCTTTGTTGCCAAATAGCACCAAAGTCATGTGCAACACCAAAAGCATAATGTGAATGTGTTATATAGTTTTTTCCCTTGGATATCTGACAAGCCTTAGTGAGTGCGACAACTCCGCAATCTGTGCTGGACACTGTGAAGGTAATAGGTCAGTTTTAATGATATCATGGAGGTGACAACACTATATGCTGTATGTGGATGTCCTTGAGAATCATATAACCGATCCATCCACAAATAGGGTCATTTCAGCATCACTATAGTTTCATCAGACAAGTGTGGGTATGGTTGGAAAAAAGTGTTAAGAATTGTAAGACAGTCATGGTCATCTTTCCTCTGGAGGTGTGGATAGAGGAAGAAGAGTAGCAGGATTTAATACATTACATCTCGTTAGCTACCGCACAGGAGAGATTGTGTGTAGAACAATTAGTGAGCACAATAAAGACAGCATGAGGTACCAAGACCATAAGCTGATTTCCCAAAACCATTGGAGACACTTTTTCAACCATAAGAGCTGCAGCTGTCACAGCCTGAAACAAGCAGGCAATGCACATGCCACTGATCAAGAGGAGAACTAAAATAACCTACAGGTCTTTGTTTTATCTCCATGGGCGCTGAGTAAGGACACCAGAGGCATGACCATTATTTTCATGACAGTAGAGTGAAAAGGGTTGGTTATAGTTAGGCAATGCTAAGCAGGAGCTGTGGTTAAACAATCTTTAAGAGCCTGCACAGCTTTTTTCTCTCTATTATTCCATTCACAAATTATAGGAGCAGTAGATTTTTTCATTTCATAAGAGGTTTCTGCTATTGAAGACATATTAGGTACCCATTGCCTACAGTAACCTACAAGACCCAGTAAACCTCTCAATTCTCTTTGATTTTTAGGCAATGGAGCATGAAGATTGCAGAAACACGATCTGTGTAAGAGTTTTAAAACCTGGTGAAATACAATGTCCCAAATAGATAACTTTCTGCTGACAATATTGTAACTTAGAAGGTGATACTTTACAACCCCACATTATAGAGGAAAGAAGTAGACTTCTGGTTGCTAATTTACAAGTATCATAATCGGGGGCTGCAAGTAATAGATCATCAATATATTAGAGCAGAACACACCAGGAGGGCATTGCCACGGCTGGAGGGCTGTCAATAATGCCTGATTAAATAACGTAGGACTACCGGAAATACCTTGAACGAGGCGTCAGGATGCAATGGTACAGTAAAGAATGCATTACTTAAATCCAAAATGGAAAAGAACGTAGCATTATCAGGAATTTGAGAGAGAAGTGTATATGGATTTGGAAGTACATGATGAGGGGGTTGGACAGCTTGGTTAACTGCTCTGAGATCCTGTACAAATCGATAAACATTTTTACCTGGTTTTTTGATTGGCAAATAGGGGTGTTGGCTGGACTCTTTGTTGGAACAATATTCCGATTTCAAAAAATCCTGAATAACTGGCCGAATACACTCTATTTGCTGTCGAGATAAAGGATATTGTGAGCATTTGGAATCTTATATCCAGGCTTAAGATGAAGCATGACAGGTTCACATCCAGATATTAAACCAAACTCTGAAGGTGAAGATGCCCACAATCCCTCTGGTAAATCCTGAAGTTCCTGTGACACTGTATTTTGAGAAAAGGATTTTTCTAGCACCAATAGTTTTTGAGCTGAGCTAAGAAAATCCTCAATCTCTGGAATCAATTCATTTTCAGGCAATTCTAGTATATACCCTCTGGAGTACGAGTATTTTACACTTAAGTTTACAAGCAGATCTCTACCTATATTGTTACATGGAACTGTATCACTTAAAAGAATGAAGCTTCAACAGAAATAGGTCCAATTCTAACCATTTGTGGTGCTGTCTCTGGTAAAAATACAGTGTTACCTCCCAATCCTACTGCAGGACACTGAATGATCCGAAAGAGGAATATGGGAAGCAGCACTGGACCTAAGAACAGATCGCAGCTCCTGTATCTATCAAACAAGGGAAAGGTAATTCTTCTATAAATATTTGATAGTATGATTCAAATCTGACTGTTACTCTGGAGTGAGTTTGAATAGATACAGAAGGCCCTTCCCTTCATAAAAGCATAGGGTAACGTTTTTCAGGTTTATATTGCCTGGTGCTCTGCAGTACCTAGAGATATGCCCTGGTTTAAGACAATTATAAACAAAGTTGAGAGTTTCTTCTAACAGACTGCAGCTGCTGGCCAGGCTGCTGCTGTTCTGTCAGAAAAGCCTCCCCCTTAGGAAATCCTTCCCCTGCACTACCGAACCTTTTGAGGTTTAGCCTTTTGTTTCTCTTGGCTGGTAAATTCAATTCTACTTGCTAAAGTAACATTTCAGCCAAAGATTTTATTTTGTATGTAGGTCATGTGTAATTAATTTATCTTTTAATGTTTAATAAGACCCCCCACAAAGCACTTACTAACATTGCTGTTTTACCATCATCATCTAATGCGTAATACCTCCCCAGCTAATCACAGTCTGTCTGAACCTATCATAATATGAAGTACCAGACTCATTAAGTCCCTGCTCCAATTCAAAAACTCGCTGCCAAGAGGCAGTGAGGAAATATGTCAGGATAGCATCCCCTAAATGGTGAATGCGAGCTTCAGTTATATCCTCATCTGCTTTTGATTCATCCCACTTCATATGCTGCAAAATGTTATTATAATCCCCAGGCCCACAGATGGCTTTAAGCAAAATACACATGTCAGGCCAAGTTGGCGAGTGACATGTACAAACAAACTGTAATTGCACTGCACACAAGGCCATGAGGATTCTCCCGAGGTGAGGGTGTATCTTTAAGTATACCGTAACTCCCTAGCATTCCAAGGAACCCACTGCCGTGTTGTCACAGTAACCATCATTTGTAGGTTTCTGTTATGCGAACTGGGAGAACTTTAGTTGCTTTTTTTTTGTTTTTTAATAACAACCTATCTAACACTCCTTTTTGGAACTACATTTACCCTATTTCCGTTCTTTAACTGTTGTTCATCTAACTCATCAGCCTCTAAACCATTCTGCATCTCATTCCAATCTATTAAAGGCTTCTCCCCAAGGGAGTTTGCCAAAATGCCATAAAGCAGCAGGAGGTAAGACTGATGCATCCTCCTCTTCCTCCTCACTTTCTTTATCCGAGAAGTCGGTTAAGACTGGATAAGTCCCTGTTTTCCTACAGGACAAGAAGGGGGAGGTGCAGAGGGTTTAGAAGCTATGTAGGATGGACAAAAATTAGAAACCCACAAACTTAAAGCTTTTGATTCTTCACAGTGGCAAGGCTGGACATTTTCATTTGCAATAAATTTCCCCATGTGTTATAATTAAATGTACCTCTATAGGGATTTCATAATCTGAATCTTGAGATTCTCTATCCATTGTGGAAGATACTTACTTATCCACATTCCATACCTGCTTTCCATTATTTACTAGGATGTTACATTACATATCGATTTCTTTCTCTCCCATCAGCCTAGATGCCTCACTAGAGGTCTTACTCCTCCAAAACACAGTGAACTTACCCCCCATTTACCAACCAGAAGTAATCCTGTTGATAACAAATATTATTTTCTGATCAGACTTTATTCTGTCAGACTCCTTTGATACAATCAAAAGGTAAAAATCCCTCGTCAGGGAGTACTAAAAATACACAATTTTCACTTTACAGTACAAAATAATAGGAGGAAACTGAAAAACACTCCAGTAAAATTCTCAAAAATATATTAAGCAAGCCAAAAACCTAGACAAATCTAATCTCCAAAACCACAATGACACAGAATAAAAAAATCAGTTCTCGTGTTTATATTAAATGCAAAAGAGACAGTAAACTACCAGTACCAATTATGCATCCAATATACTACCTGTTTAACATAAACTTTAACATACCAGTTCGCATAAGATAAACTATAAAAACAAAGATATTAAAACACCTAAAATAAATAACACTAAGAATCGAAGAGCATCTATATTGGTCTCACTATTATATGATGCAGTATACATATATATACTCTCATTAAAATATTGCATAATGGGATAGGGGTAAAGAGTATTAGTTGGACGATCCTCCTCTGGCTGGTAGCCACCTGTACTTTCTAAATAAGGATCTTCATTATTTAATACTTGACTAATATTAAGAAGTGTCTCATTACAAGTGGTGTATCCTAATGAAATTCTAGGAGTCTCAATATTTTCAGGTCCTTTAAATGGCCTATTTTTATAGAACAGGCGAAAACATATTTGAGGGGAATGAACTATACCTGCTATAGTTAGTGCTACTGGCAACAAAAACCTACCATTTTCATGAAATTGTTCATTATAACTAGCATTTACCCAATCAGGAATATTTACATCAAATATAATGGATTCATCCAATTCCTCCCATGTGATAGGAATACCAATTAAAGGGGTACCCATGCTGTGCGTAGGTAGATGTGAACATACCCAACAATTAGTCTCATTTAAAGTCTTTGCAGTAACTGTATGTAATTGCAATAAGCTCTTATCAGTGACAAGAAACAAAATAGTATAATTCTTTTCATCTTCACCCGATTGAAACCCGAAGAGAAACCCTTCTCCTTAGCACTGGATCCTTAAGGGTTAATAGGGTAGCTGGGCTATTTTTAATAAAGATTGACTATTTTAATACCCGAAGGAAACCCTTTCTGTATTCCGGCAGCTTGGGTAGCTGGGTAATTGATCAATTTAGGTGGTGCAATTAAAGGTAAAGCATTATTGTGGCTTTCCTTTATGCACTTGCTGCAATAGCATCTGATACCTTTTAACAATGTGAAGCATGTATCCAATTTGGTCGTCCTTCCAGTTTAACAGCTGTAGCAGTGGTTAATAATACCTGGAAAGGTCCTTCCCACCTGGGCTGTAAAGGCTTGGTAAGATGCCTCCGCACGACTACCCAATCTCCAGGCTGAGAGATGACTTTGTGTTATAGAGTCTGGATCTGGCAAAGAAGAATAAACTGTTCATCAGACAAGTGTGGGTATGGTTGGAAAAAAGTGTTAAGAATTGTAAGACAGTCATGGTCATCTTGTTCCTCTGGAGGTGTGGATAGAGGAAGAAGAGTAGCAGGATTTAATACATTACATCTCGTTAGCCTAGCACAGGAGAGATGTTGTGTAGAACAATTAGTGAGCACAATAAAGACAGCATGAGGTACCAAGACCATAAGCTGATTTCCCAAAACCATTGGAGACACTTTTTCAACCATAAGAGCTGCAGCTGTCACAGCCTGAAGACAAGCAGGCAATGCACATGCCACTGAATCAAGAGGAGAACTAAAATAACCTACAGGTCTTTGTTTTATCTCCATGGCGCTGAGTAAGGACACCAGAGGCATGACCATTATTTTCATGACAGTAGAGTGAAAAGGGTTTGTTATAGTTAGGCAATGCTAACGCAGGAGCTGTGGTTAAACAATCTTTAAGAGCCTGCACAGCTTTTTTCTCTCTATTATTCCATTCACAAATTATAGGAGCAGTAGATTTTGTCATTTCATAGAGAGGTTCTGCTATTGAAGACATATTAGGTACCCATTGCCTACAGTAACCTACAAGACCCAGTAAACCTCTCAATTCTCTTTGATTTTTAGGCAATGGAGCATGAAGGATTGCAGAAACACGATCTTGTGTAAGATGTTTAAAACCTGGTGAAATACAATGTCCCAAATAGATAACTTTCTGCTGACAATATTGTAACTTAGAAGGTGATACTTTACAACCCACATTATAGAGGAAAAGAAGTAGACTTCTGGTTGCTAATTTACAAGTATCATAATCGGGGGCTGCAAGTAATAGATCATCAATATATTAGAGCAGAACACAACCAGGAGGGCATTGCCACGGCTGGAGGGCTGTCAATAATGCCTGATTAAATAACGTAGGACTACCGGAAATACCTTGAACGAGGCGTCAGGATGCAATGGTACAGTAAAGAATGCATTACTTAAATCCAAAATGGAAAAGAACGTAGCAGTATCAGGAATTTGAGAGAGAAGTGTATATGGATTTGGAAGTACATGATGAGGGGGTTGGACAGCTTGGTTAACTGCTCTGAGATCCTGTACAAATCGATAAACATTTTTACCTGGTTTTTTGATTGGCAAAATAGGGGTGTTGGCTGGACTCTTTGTTGGAACAATAATTCCAGATTTCAAAAAATCCTGAATAACTGGCCGAATACACTCTATTTGCTGTCGAGATAAAGGATATTGTGAGGCATTTGGAATCTTATATCCAGGCTTAAGATGAAGCATGACAGGTTCACATCCAGATATTAAACCAAACTCTGAAGGTGAAGATGCCCACAATCCCTCTGGTAAATCCTGAAGTTCCTGTGACACTGTATTTTGAGAAAAGGATTTTTCTAGCACCAATAGTTTTTGAGCTACACTTGCACACATACCTTTTGTTTTGTGAAAGTTGTTGCCTTTTTTCAGATTTTTTTCCTGTATCATGGTGAATAAATGTAAGTGAGCATGTGCTCTTCCAGAAAATATATGGTTTGTGGGGGGGTTTCATAGGTAAGGGGTTGTTTTAGTTGAAAATCATTCTCCCGAGGTGAGGGTGTATCTTTAAGTATACTCCGTAACTCACTAGCATTCCAAGGAACCCACTGCCTGTGTGTCACAGTACCATCATTTGTAGTGGTTTCTGTTATGCGAACTGGGAGAACTTTAGTTGCTTTTTTATTTTGTTTTTTAATAACAACCTATCTAACACTCCTTTTTGGAACTACATTTACCCTATTTCCGTTCTTTAACTGTTGTTCATCTAACTCATCAGCCTCTAAACCATTCTGCATCTCATTCCAATCTATTAAAGGCTTCTCCCCCAAGGGAGTTTGCCAAAAGTGCCATAAAGCAGCAGGAGGTAAGACTGATGCATCCTCCTCTTCCTCCTCACTTTCTTTATCCGAGAAGTCTGTTAAGACTGGATAAAGTCCCTGTTTTCCTACAGGACAAGAAGGGGGAGGTGCAGAGGGTTTAGAAGCTATGTAGGATGGACAAAAATTAGAAACCCACAAACTTAAAGCTTTTGATTCTTCACAGTGGCAAGGCTGACATTTTTCATTTGCAATAAAATTTCCCCATGTGTTATAATTAAATGTACCTTCTATAGGGATTTCATAATCTGAATCTTGAGATTCTCTATGCCATTGTGGAAGATACTTACTTATCCACATTCCATACCTGCTTTCCATTATTTTACTAGGAGTTGTTACACTATCAGATTTCTTTTTCCTCCCATCAGCCTTAGATGCCTCACTAGAGGTCTTACTCCTCCAAAACACAGTGAACTTAGCCCCCATTTACCAACCAGAAGTAATCCTGTTGATAACAAATATTATTTTCTGATCAGACTTTATTCTGTCAGACTTCCTTTGATACAATCAAAAGGTAAAAATCCCTCGTCAGGGATGTACTAAAAATACACAATGTTCACTTTACAGTACAAAATAATAGGAGGAAACTGAAAACAACTCCCAGTAAAATTCTCAAAAATATATTAAGCAAGCACAAAACCTAGACAAATCTTAAATCTCCAAAAACCACAATGACACAAGAATAAAAAAATCAGTTCTCTGTGTATTATATTAAATGCAAAAAGAGACAGTAAACTACCAGTAACAATTATGCATCCAATATACTACCTTGTTTAACATAAACTTTAACATACCAAGTTCGCATAAGATAAACTATAAAAAACAAAAATAGTAAAACACCTAAAATAAATATAACAATACTCAAGTCAATAAAAGCAACTGAAAGAGTGATAGTAGGAAAAATAGAAAAAGCAATGGAATGATTGCCAGGCAACATTTATACAAACTTTCACTTCAGGATCTTTATAATAAAACAAACCATTAATACGTTTACAATTGGGAATGTGTGCCTCTAACACTAACTGTCCAAGGGAAACTGTTTCCCTAGGCTCATAAGCATAAACTATGACTTCCTCTTCTCTGGGATTCAACAAAAGGCTCATAAATCTATCCCTGTCCTGAATCTAACTCAGGCTTATAGAACTAGTCCTGTCCTTATTGAATTCCCAAAGACTCATTCAGCTAAAAAAATATAAACACTCAGCTTTTCTCCAGGAATTGTAACATTGAATATTTCAATAAAACAATTCCCTTTGACACAAGCTATGATGTCTTAAATCATAAAAATAAAAAAAACTAAAACTAATTGTAAAATACTTTGACTGTAAATAGGGACATTAAATAAGTTTGTTGTTTTGAACTAGATCCCCACTAACACATAACACACCAACCATCCACACAACATATGGCACACATCAGACTAAGAAAAACATTAGTTAAAATGTCAAAGAAAAGTAGAAAAGGTCACATAAACCATCGACAGTCAAGACTGAAAGGGAAAAACTCGTCAATACAACGTACCTGATCCCATGGTCAGACTGAGAAAGTGGAAGAAATAGGTAAGAAAATAAAACTCACCAGGCGCCTTTATGTTGTCCACTTCCAACAGCCAAGAATGTTCTGGATGGGTATGAAGTATATCTTGAGTGCCCGCATTCGAAAGCCAAAACTGTTAAGGAATTAAGTAGAGCCACACCAGTCTTGAAAGTCGATAGTAGAGATTTATTGCATATGCATATAAACACATGTGCTGGTCACTCAACTGGATAGTGAGTGACAAAGATAGCTTGTACGGACCCCTTTCTTATACACAATTTGGACCATGCGTCACAAGCCCATCCATAGGAAAGGACTTTGCAGTCCCTTTTTACTTTAGACATGTAACCTTATATGGCCATTTGTTACCTTACACAACTTTAACAAGAAACATATGTTATCCCTTTGTGACTAGAGATCCAAGGGGCCCATGCTACATATTCATCCTATATCTTGCCACATCTACACAGTCATTGCCTAATGTATGTAGTATACTTACAAAGCTAAAATATACATAACCCATTGATTAATTATGATACAAATATTCTATATCAGCTCTTTCACCCATGGCACAACCACGGGTTTGCACTGAACTGCAAGCAGGGGGCGGGACCGGCAGCCACGTCCCTGATTGGCTGAGAGACAGCCAATCACAGACGCAGTTGCCGGCACTTCAGAATGCGGGGGGAAAGAGTTATGGTAAGTAACTATCGGGGGAGTCTCTGAAAAATTTTATAATGCAGTTGGGGGTAGGCTAGCTAATAATAATAGTCCTCCCTCTACTCTAATGGTAGAGGGAGGACTTGCAAAACGGGTGGGAGAGGGAGGGAGAGGGAAGGGGGGAGGCCTATATGGACCTCCTGGTGACCAGTTTTTCAGACTTTGGGGGGGGGGGGAATCCAGGAGAGCCATTTGGAGCTGGGATGTGAAGTGAGGATTTTATTACACTACAGAGTGGGGCCAGTAGTGGGGGGATTATAGTTTTGGGGGTAAACATGCCCTTTTAGCAGCCCTGGCACTGCTTGCTTCCTTTAAGTTTGTTATGGACCAAAACTCCAAGATGCCTTTCCAACAGGGACTCGCTTAACCAGGGGTGTCTCTAGGGATTTTGCCACCTGAGCCAAACTCTGATTGCCGTCGGCGGAGCAAAGTGGGCGTGGCTTGTGTGTGGCCGTGTCTTTGTCGGTGGGAGTGCGGCTAGCCATGTTGTTATTTTGAACTTGGCACCATTTATTTGTACATTTTCTTTAAATAGACAATAATCAACACCATAATAACAGAAGAATAAACAATTTTGCCCAAAATAACCTGCCACCACATCAAGGCTCCTTTTAATTGGGCCCTAACTTACCTAACTAGTCTAACCTAGCCTAACCTAACAAACTATCTAAAGCTAATCTAACCATATGAAATGCCTTTTAACAATATCTAACACATGTACAGTGAGAACAGACATTAAAGGTACCATACAGTGAGAACAGACGGTAAAGGTTCCATACAGTGAGAACAGACAGTTAAGGTCCCATACAGTTAGAACAGACAGTAAAGGTCCCATACAGTGAGAACAGACAGTAAAGGTCCCATACAGTTAGAACAGACAGCAAAGGTCCCATACAGTGAGAACAGACAGTAAAGGTCCCATACAGTGAGAACAGACAGTAAAGGTCCCATACAGTGAGAGCAGACCGTAAAGGACCCATACAGTGAGAGCAGACCATAAAGGTCCCATACAGTGAGAGCAGACCGTAAAGGACCAATACAGTGAAGCAGACAGTAAAGGTCCCATACAGTGAGAACAGACAGTAAAGGTCCCATCCAGTGAGAACAGACAGTAAAGGTCCCATACAATGATTGCAGACAGTAAAGGTCCCATACAGTGAGAACAGACAGTAAAGGTCCCATACAATGATTGCAGACAGTAAAGGTCCCATATGGTGAAAACAGACAGTAAAGGTCCCATACATATTCTATCCTCCTCTCTCACACACCCTTTCTCTCATACATACTGTACATACACCCTCTCTCACACATACAATGGTTGGCACCAAATCTGGTAAAATCGTTGGCAAAAACTCTGATAAATGGCTGACACCCAGACTCTAATAAATGGTTGCCACACAGATATTAGTAAAATCTGCAGCACAAACTTTGATAAAGGGATGGCACCCAGACGCTAATAAATAGATGGCACACAGATACTGGTAAAATCATTGGCACAAACTCTGATAAAGGGATGGCACCCAGACAATAATAAATGGTTGGCACACAGATACTGGTAAAATAATTGGCACAAACTCTGATAAATAGTTGGCAGCCAGATGCTAATAAACGATTGGCATACAGATAATGGTAAAATCAGTGGCAAAAATCCATAAATGGTTTGCACACAGATACTGGTGAAATCATTGGCACAAACTCTGATAAAGGGTTGGCACCCAGACTCTAATAAATGGTTGGCACCCAATCTGGTAAAATCATTGGCACAAACTATAATAAATAGTTGTCACACAGATACAGGTAAAATACACACCACTTTCTGTCGCTGGAAGATCGATTCACTTACAGGTTCTAGAGGCTGCCTTCCTCCGTGCCGCATCAGACATCACTATGTGATGACGTCCGCGTCATGTGAGTACATGGGCCATACACGGAAGTCGATTCACATGGGTACATTAGCGAAGTGGCCCTGCTTGTTACCAGTATTACTGAGATACATTAAGGTAGGGGAAAAAGTCATTCAGAGTTTAACTTCCCCTTTAATACATGTGTGTGTGTGTCTATGTGTGTCCATGTGTGTTTCTATGTACATTTCTATGTGTGTGTCTATGTGTATGTCCATGTGTCCCCATGTGTGTGTATCTATTTCTCCCCACCACTCCAATCTAACTAGCAAAGCAGTGATTAAAAAATATATATTTTCTGCAGTAAGACCTGACCCTTTCCTTTCCTTTAAAAAAGAGCAGCCAGGATGCACACTCTCTTACACATACTGTATATAAACACTCTCTCCCATACTGTTCATACATACACACTTTCTCTCCCATACTGTACATACAGTCTCTCACGCATACTGGTCATACACACTCTCTCACACATACTGTACATACACACTCTCTCCCATACACTACATACACTCTCTCTCCCATACTGTACATACACACTGTCTCACACATACTGTACATAAACTCTCTCACACATACTGTACATACACACTCTCTCCCATACTGTACATCCACTCTCTCAAACATACTGTACATACACACTCTCTCACACATACTGTACATATACACTCACACATACTGTACATACCCGGGGGGGGGGTACAGGCGTAGGGGCAGCAGATGACCCCCCTACACTGGAGGATGATTGTATCTGGGGGAGGATGAGGATCATGGGTAAAACGGTAGTCCCAGATGGGACTACAATTCCCAGTATGCTATGGAGTGGAGTCTGAAGAACACGAGGCTCCCCTGAGTAATTTCTTGTCACCCCCATAACAACTTCCCGCTCACCTTCCTTCCCCAGCCCGATGGGACACACAGCAGCAGGCAGGCCACCGGTGGGCAGGACTCAGAGCAGCAGGGAGCAGAAGCGATCCGGACCTGTTCCTCAGACAAGGCAGAGGCAGTCCGGACCAGTGCGTGCGGGCCGAGCACGGGGCACTTACAGGGGATGAAGTAGTTAAGTTAACTCGGTTTAGGATGTTGAGTCAGCGCTGCGGGCGCAAATTGAAGGGTCCACAGTGAAGGGTCCTTAAGGAAGCTCCGCCTCTCACATGCGGCGTTTCCTCCCTCTCCACCCGGCGCCGGTAAGATCGTTTTTTGTTTTTTTTCAAAACTTTGAGTTGCCGCTTTTGAGCCACAGAGACAAAGTGCCGCTCTGCTACTTTATCTCAATGTGGCTCATTAGCGAGATGGTCCGGCGCTTAACACAGAGCCATTTATATTTTAAGCAGCACAAGGATTTTTAAGTCCAAAATGCATCACCTTACATTTCTCAATATTAAATCTCATCTGCCACTTAGCAGCTCAATGTGACAATCTATCTAGATCCCCCTGCAACGATTGAACATGCTCTGAAATTTTTAATAGTCAACAAAGTTTTGTGTCATCAGCAAACACAGAAACCTTGCTGACAATACCCACTACCAAATCATTAATAAATAGATTAAATAGAAGCGGCCCCAACACTGAACCCTGTGGCAGAACCCTGTGGAGTCTTAGCACTTTAGTCCATAATGATGAAGCCCCATTAACAACTACTCTCTGCATCCTATTCATTAACCAATTTTCTATCCATGTACAAATGTGCCTCCCCAGACCAACAGACCTTAGCTTATACATTTTTGCAAAATCCAAGTACACTACATCTACTGCTATGTCAGAGTCTAAATTTCTACTTACTTCCTCATAAAAGCCAAGCAAGTTAGTTTGACAAGATCTATTCCTCCTAAATCCATGTTGGTTACTACTTATAATGTCAGTCCTTGAAACATACTCCTAAATATGTTCCCTTACTAAACTTCCCAGTATCTTCCCCACCACTGAAGTTAAACTTACAGGCCTGCAATTACCCAGCTGTGAACCACTACCCTTTTTGAATATTGGAATAACGTCAGCCTTTTTCCAATCCAGAGGCACACATCCGGACATGAGGGAATCTGCAAAAATAAGAAACAATGGCCTTAGGTAAAACTGAACTTAGCTCACTAAGTACCCGAGGATGTTTTTTATCCGGTCCAGGAGATTCATTAATATTAACCTTATCATTTAGTTCTTTCTGTACCATATCCTTGGTTAACCAAAGTGCACTTGAATTTTTTATACCATTATTGCTACTATACTCTATGATATCTGTACTTGGATCTTCTATAATGTATACAGAGGGAAAATAAATATTCAAGACATTTGCTTTATTTCCATCCTCCCTAACTCACTTATCCCCATTAATTAATGGTGCCACATTTTAAGTCCTCATCTTCTTACTATTAATATACTTTAAAAAAAATTAGGCTTAATGATGCTTTGTTCAGCCATCCTAACCTCATCATTAATTTTAGCTAGTTTGATTGCTTTCTTACACTCCTTGTTACAGTTTTTATAATGCCTAAAGGTCCTTTCTGTTCCCTCTGACTTAAAGGTTTTAAATGCTTTTTTCTTCCTTTCCATTTGCCTCTTTACATCAGAATTTAGCCACATGGGCGCAGATTTTTTTTACATTTATTTCCCAAGGGTATAAATTTAGATGTGAAATGGCTTAAAATCCCCTTAAACGCAGTCCACTTCTGTTCAGTACCTTTACATGATAATACCTTATCCCAGTTGACATTCTGAAGAGCTACTTTTAACCTGGGAAAATTTGCTTTCCTGAAATTAAAAGTCTTTGTTAAACCAGCACACTTTTCCTTTCGATAACGTACTCCAAACGACACTATTTCATGGTCACTATTCCCTAAGCCTCCAGTTACCTTTATATCTATAATGCGCTCCACAATGTTAGATATTACCAGATCCAACAGAGCTCCTTTTCTAGTAGGAACTTCAACCACCTGTGAGAGAAAATGATCCTGCAGCAAAATCAGGAAATCATCGCCTTTTTCTGTGTTGGCAGTTCCAATAAACCAATCAATGTCAGGGTAATTAAAGTCCCCCATAATAAGCACACTCCCCAAACTTGCCAACTGCATATGAAGCTGACTCACTTCCTCCCTGCTAGCATTTGGCAGCTTATAGCAGACACCAACAATGACATTACCCCCTTTCCTGTTGCCTAATTCCACCCATATTGCCTCTGCTTTCACATCCATATCGCTAGTTAATCTCTTATTTTAAATATGGCTTCAATTCTTTTTAAACATAAACACATACTCCTCCCTCTTTCCTTTTTTCTCTGTCCTGCCTAAACAAGGCTTATCCTTCTAAATTTATAGCCGTCGTGAGAACTGTTCAACCACGTTTCTGCTATACCTATTACATCATACTTTTCATTCAATGCCATAATCTCCAATTCACCCATTTTGTCAGCCAGGCTTCTCGCATTTGCAAACATACATTTTAGATTATGATCCTGTAATTTATTCATACACTTTAATAAACATGCCTCCCTATCCCCTACGCTAGCCCCACCCCCTTTCCACCCACCACTGGCCTATCTACACCCCTGCTTTCCTCCTGGGCTATTTATCCCAGTGAGACTGCTAATACCCTCCCCCCCAAACCTAGTTTAAAATTTCCTCCAACCCTCTAGACATCTTCTCCCCTAAAACAGCTGCACCGCCATCATTGAGGTGCAACCCATCCCTACTAAAGAGCTTGTAGCCCACAGAAAAGTCTGCCCAGTTCTCTAAAAACCCAAACCCTTCTTCCTTACACCACCCTTTTAGCCACGCATTAATGCTCCTAAGCTCCCGCTGTCTCCCTAATGTAGCACATAGCTGCGATAGTATTTCTGAAAACACTACCCTGGAGGTCCTTGCCCCTAACTCTTGGAAATCATGTTTAACAACCTCCCCTCCTCCTCTTACTTTGCCATTGGCACCAACGTGAACCAAGACCGCCGGGTCACACCTGGCCCACCCAATAATCTGTCTAAATGATCCACCACATGCCAAACCCTAGCACCAGGCAGGCAACACACAGTTCGGCATGTAGGGTCCTGGCGGCAGATTACCCTATCTACCTTCCTTATAATGGAGTCCCCTACCACTACCACCTGCCTAACATTCCTGATCCTAAGTTCATCCTCCCTTGTATTAGAGATGGCAGTCCCCTGGGTGCTCAAGGCATTAGCCTCCTCCTCCACTTCATCACCTAGGGTGGTAAATCTGTTGGGATGGGCAATCTGGGAAGAAGCAACCCTTCCGTCCCCCACTCCCCTCATCCTTCCCTGTCCCACTTCCATCCACCTCTATACTGGCCCCAGCCAGTGCCTGCTGTCCCCCCCAGATTTGCCAAACTTTGCAATGCTGCAAGCTTCCCCCTTAGACTCTCTAACTCAGCTTCCAAATGGGCAAACCACTCACACCTGACACAGACATAGGTCTCCTGGAACATCTGCTCCAGGTTCCTATACATGTGGCAGGATGCACATTGCATGGTACCGACAAAACTGTCCCTTCTAATACACAACACCAGCCCAGTGACACACCATCCTTATTTAATTGCCCTTCACTTTTTATGTGTCTGTTTCACTTTTTTAATCATTCCCAAAGATAATTATCAGATAATTAATCATAATTAAATGACTGAAGGATAATTAAATGCCTGTTTTCCAAGTCTAAATCCGATTTGAAAAATCAATTCTCGGGAAATCATTTTTTAGTAAGTGATTTTTCATTTGTTGACAATAATCAATCATAAGGTGATCAGAACTGATCACCAAAATATTGATCTCTGCCTCCATTTATTTTCTTTTTGCTTAGTAGCAAAAATCCTATTTGTGAATGGACCACACTGAAAGCTTGCTATAGCAGGTACTACACTGTGATCTGAATCAACATGTGTCCACTAGACCACCAAGGGCACTTCAGGGGAAGGAGAAAATACTGTAACATAACTGGGGTCTCCCTTACCGCAGAAACACCTTACTTTCTCATAGGACTGGATGCTACTATACGGTCATGGCTTTCAAGTACTGTTATCTCTGGATCCCCACATCAGTTTTAGACAAAACTGATGGGGGATTGAGGTGGCTAGGGGGGAATTTGAATGGTGCCCCCCAATCGCAACTAGTGCTTGCGATTATTATTTTTTTTTTTAAAGGGAAAGCCATAGAATGTATATATATGTTGTGTGGCACATTGGTCCTTTTATAATCAAACCGTATATATATATATTTCTGTGGCATTTAAAGGGTTAAAACTTTGCCTCTGGTGCCAAAAATCTAGAAACACCCTGTAGACACAGATACAAAAATACATGCCTACACAAGATGCAGTAAACAGCTGTAACCCTGGTTATTCTGCCAAGAGACAGCCAAGTATGTCTTGCCAAGATTCAGCCTAAACATCATTTTCAGGCATAACATTCCACAACCTCACTGTTCTCACAGTGAAGAACCACTTATATTGTTTAGGCTGAAATCACTTTTCCTTAAAGGGCATGTCCACCCCGAAATTTAACTTTTGATATGTGGTAGGAGATGTTTGGTCTGTATTGAATAAAATTACAGTTTGGAGTGCCACCCGTGCCTATTTGTGATTCCTGTATTGAATATCCATTGAGGGTTGGATTATTTGGAGGAGTGAGCACCCACACTTGGTACGAGTGCAGAGGACACTATTGTTTCTTCGTGGATTATATTTACCCATGAAATGCCCTTATGAAAACATTCTATAAAAAGTTTACAACATTGGAGAAATACCCCACAAGCACCTGGACTGAATGTGCAGATATAAACTGGATATAGAACTTGGAAACTGCTCACCTGTTCAGCATTTCTGTAAGACGCTGAGATTCCTCTAACACCTGTCGCCGGCGCTGCAGTAAAAAACAAAGATAAACAGGGAGATTCAATAAAAGTTCTTATTGTTTAAAATGGTGCTAATTTTGCCCCAACCAATCAGATGTTAGCTTTTAAATGCTAAATAACATCTGATTGGTTGGGGCAAAATTAGCACCATTTTAAACGATAAGAACTTTTATTGAATCTCCCTGAAAGTTTTTTACAGAATGATAAAGCACTTGGAAGCAATCAATACTGTGTTTCTTTTCAATGTTCTCTTATGTACCAGTGCACCAGATTGCTGCATGTGTGCAATTAAAGAAATCCAGAAGAATGTGCATCTATCTCCCTAGTGTGCGCTATTCTGGGATACATAAACTTCAGAACTCTGCATTATTGAAAGCTACAACACTCAGCATTCTATTGTTGTAGAGTGCTTCTAATAATGCTGGGAGTTATAGTTTTCTATTCTCAGGGATTCCTCTCCTGATGATACATATTCTATTTTCAAGTAACAATTCTTGTGTTGCTCCACCTTAAGCTTAACGACAGCCAAAATTTAAAGACTACAAAGGGTTTAAAGGTTTGCTTTTGAGATTGTGCTACACACATATGATAATGTATTATAACACATCTTATGAAAGGCAGGATTGTGCCTCTTGCACCCGATAGTGTCCTACATTAGTGTCCTAACATTGTCCTGATAGTGTTCTGACATTACCTCATCCGAAACCTGTTCCTTTAGATACGAAAATGGAACCCCCAGTAGGTGCAGTTGCTGATTACTGTTCCACTTATGTCCCCCATGCTTGGAGTCTTGCTAGGGGGAAAAACACACAGATTAGGTTTAGGTACAGGAAACATAGTTAGAAAGAACAATGCTCAATGTGACATCCTTCCATTTCAGCTCTGCCCAAAAACCCAATAATCCTCATTTTCCTTAGAGATTAATTAGAGGTTTCAGAAATAAAAGAGTTTTTTTTTATTCCATTCTTATTTCTTTCCTTACTTTCAACCATATATTTTGGTCTATACCTTTCAAGAATTTGAGAAATCACTACAGAATTGCTTTATCATTTACACTAATTAACCAAGCCAATGTTATAAATGGCATTTAAACCTCCACAAAACTACAGGTATCTATATTATAGTCGTTTTATAATTCCCCGCACTCCGTTTTATTTTGTTGTTGATGGTGCTGTTTACCCAAATTCTGCTCACCACTGGCAGTTTTGTACTATTGTAACAAATATAAACAGGGCAACGCACTCTTTCAAGTCTTGCTCAATTTATTTGTGACATGCTGGTTCACACAACGTTTCGGGGTCCTCCCCCTTCCTCAGGTGCCAGCATGAGGAAGGGTGAACAGCATGTCACAAATAAATTGAGCAAGACTTGAAAGAGTGCGTTGCCCTGTTTATACTGTTACAATAAGGTTGTTTTAAACTACTTGATGGGCCAGTAGTAATGGAAGAGGTATAAATTGTTTTTTGTTGGACATGCCCTTTAAGTCTAAAAGGGTGGCATCTAGTCTTCTGTATAGGGTTTATCATATTATAACGTCTTTTTAAGGAAAACAAACCCAACTTTGATAAACCATCTTCATAACACAAATTCTTCATTCCTTTTATTAAGTTTAGTTGCATGACTTTGTATTCTTTCTAATTTGTTTATACTCTTCATATTAGAAGGAGGCTAGAAGTCCGAGGTGAGGTTCAAAATCATTCATATCAGGTCCTGCCCGGAAGAGCTTATAATCTAATCACTATAATCAAAACACACATGTGGCATACCGTTTGATTCAGGATTTGTGGGAGATTAATTTTCAGTATTTTTTTTTTTTGTCTTGCTGGATTGGCCCATTTTTCTAACTTTGATTCTTCTTAATTTTTTTTTACAAAAACTCCTAAAAGCGTGATATTCTATAAAAATCTGCATCCAGAATTTTGAACATATAAATAAAAAAATTGGCACTAACATAGCTTCTAAAAATTAACAGTTTGTGGGGGTATTTCTGAGCTTTAGGTGTGTTTAGGGCAGTATTTACACAGGCAATGTATTGCTATTACCACGCGCCTTTAATTGTAATGTAGTGCATTTACGACAGCAGTTGTACAATAAAGACCATGTCTAAAAATACCAATACCACATGGTATTGTACTACTGCACAGTATTGCCGCCCATATTATATCCCAGTGGTCCTAGACATGGTGCTAGAAATGTCTTTATTTATGGCTAGGCGAGACTAGTGGGGGGGGGAATGCAATGGCAATTCCTTGCCATTGCAGATGTTTGGAAACTACAACTTCCAGCTACTAAACATGCTGGGAGTTGTAGTTTCTAAACATCTGGAGTACCAAGAAATGGGGGTTACTGTATGGGATTACTGTCCATTTAAAGGGCAACTAATACCTCAAAACAATACAGAATTAGGAGGATGGTAGCATTAAAAAGACTGCCTTCTGATTCTTCTACAGAATCAGAAGGCAGTAGTGGTGACATTTCCTAACCTCGGTTTATATTCAAGTCAATCAATTTTAATCCTTTTTTTCAGGTAAAAATAGGTACCTCGGTTTATACTCGAGTATATACAGCACCTGGTCTCTCTCTCCTCCGCCTCGCCTTCTGACAGGCCCTGACAGACTCTGTATGCTATGCGCAAAGAGTACTGCACAGGGAGATTCAATAAAAGTTCTTATCATTAAAAATGGTGCTAATTTCGCCCCCACCAATCAGATGTTATTTAACATTTGAAAGCTAACATCTGATTGGTTGGGGCAAAACAAGCAACATTTTTAACTATAAGAACTTTATTGAATAACCCTGTAAGTCCGTTGGGATCTGTTAGAGGACATGGTGGAGGATCGAGAGGCCAGGTAATTTGATTAACTTTATTCCCGGCTCCTGAACATTTTATTGAAGAATTCTTCTGAATTGAGAAAGCCAGTTGCATGACTAGCAAAACATCTTCAAAAACTAAACTTTAAGTCCAGTTGATATAACTGAATACAACAGATATACATGACCTGGATGAATGAGAACCTTCACAAGCAGTTTGTCCTCTTCTTATTTTACAACAACATATTCAAACATAAAGTAAAGTTATTGTTTATCATATCATATTTTAGATTATGCATGAAATGAAACCTCAGAAAGTTGTATATATGAGGGGTTTTTAGTAATAATTTAGTATTCTATATTAACATTCCCACTGTTTACATCTGACAATCTCATCTCTATTTTTAGTTACTTCTGGATTCCCTGATTATGCATATTGATAAATATGCGTATATAATAAAGTCATCTTATTATTCTTTTGGTATGTTCATGATTTTTGTCCATTATGGTCCATTGAGTGCATGTTATTGGCTCTCAGTCCCATTTATTCCAAATTTTGGCAAATTTAGTAGGTTGTTTTTTGTATAGGAGCATATTATTAACTTCCGTCTTCCATTGATTTAGGGTTCTGATAGCCAGAACTTGGATACAAGCATCCACCCCGATGCTTGTATCCAAGTTCTGGCTATCAGTTTTTTTAACTGTAAATAGGGTTTCCTGTAAAATATGGTTGTAAATTTCTGAACCACTAGATGGTCTAATATACCCAGTAGACAGCTTTTAGAGTCTAGTTCCATCGGGGTGCCCATATAGTCATGTAAGAACTGTATTATCTGACACCAGTAGGACTATATTTGTGGGCAGGACCAGATGAGATGGAAGAAAGTTCCAGAGGCCCCCTGGCATTTCGGGCATGGGGGACTACGATTTAGGGTATAATTGGTTAATCTCACCGGGGTCAAATATGATCTGTGAAGAATATAGAGGTGTGTTAGTCTATCTGGTGTCTTTGGAGACATCGGTCTATGTGCTGAGAGTGCCTCCTCCCAGTCCTCTGGCGCCAGGGGACCCACACCTGTCACCCCATTGACCTACTCTAGAGCATAATAGCCTTTTGTAAATGGTGTAACAATTGTCCCATATATATTAGATATTAATTCACATGATTTTGTATTGGGCATTATTTGTATTAATGGATTTTTGGAGAGTTAGTATAGTATAGATTGGGTATTTTGAGGTTGATTAAAGACATACGTCCATCCAGTCCAACCTACTCAGCAATACCCACATTTCCTGCCTAACTGTTGATCTAGAGGAAGGCAAAAAAAAACCCCATCAGAAATAATAAAAGGGAAAAAATTCCTTCCTGACTCCAAGTGGCAATCGGAAATATCCCTGGATCAACTCTAATTTATATATCAATACCACTAACCTGCAAAATTCCTTGTTTTCAGAAACTCATCTTTTGAAACTATCCATGAACCTGCCATCACAACGTCCAATGGAAGACACCTCCATAGTTTTACTGTTCTCACAGTGGAAAACCCTTTCTGAACTTGAAGACTAAACTTCTTTTCTTCAAGTCTTAAGGGATGACCATGTGTCCTCTGACATGTTCTTTTTGTGGACAATGCCCCAGCTAGTGTATTGTATGGCTTGTTAATGTATTTATACACAGTAAATATCATATCCCCATGCAAGTGCCTTTTCTCTAGTGTACTTAATTGTAACTTATCCAATCTGTCTTCATATTAAAGCTTCCCCATTAACTTTATTATATCTGTTGTATTCAATTAGATCAACTGGACTTGAAGTTTAGTTCTTGAAGACATTTTGCTAGTCATCCGACTGGCTTTCTCAATTCAGAATGACTTGTACAAGAATCTGTGGCAATTATGTACCCTGGAAAATCCCAATTAGCATATCACAGCCAAGTGTTAAGGTCGTGATTGGATAGTGGCTAAGAGGTGTTATAGAAACGCCTAGGAACGAGTAAGGTGTCAAAACAGCATTGTACATGGAAACCCCCCTACCTCTATTTAGGCTTGGTTTCTTTATTTTCACATAAATGGCCTTCTTAACACCTCTCATGAACCAGTCATGTTCCTTATGTTAACATTACAATCTTCAAAGGTATGTCCTTTATCCTTAAGATGTAGGTACACGGCTGAGTCCTGACACGAGGAATTGTCTCTTCTGTGCTGGGCCATACGTTGATGCAGTTGCTGTTTGGTCTCCCCCACATACAAATCAGAGCATTCTTCACTGCACTGCACTGCGTATATGATGTCGCTTTTCTTGTGTTTCGGTATTGGGTCTTTCGGATGTACCAATTGCAGTGTGTTGTTCGCTTTAAAGTAGACAGGGATACAGTGTTTTTTGAAAATTCTTCTTAATTTCTCGGAGACCCCTGCTACATATGGGATGACCATGTTCTTTCTCTGGTCTTGCTTTTCCCCTTCACTGTTGGTATTCGTGTTCCTTTCTTTCTGGATATCCACAAGTTTTAAGGGCTCCTCTGAGATGTTTCATTTCTTTAGCCTTCGCCTCTGTGCTAGTGGGGATGTGCTCAGCTCTGTGTTGCAGGGTTCTGATGACACCCAGCTTGTGATCTAAAGGGTGGTGGGAGTCAAACATCAAATACTGATCTGTGTGTGTTGGTTTTCTGTAAACCTCTACTTCCAGTTTACCATTTTCCTTAACTTCTACCAAGCAGTCCAAGAAAGCCAGTTTGTTGTTTTGTACCTCTTCCCTTGTAAATTTGATGCTTTGGTCTACCGCATTGATGTTCTGTGAAAGCTTGTACTTCCTTCTGGTAGATTTTAACCCAGGTGTCATCCACATATCTGAACCAGTGCTATGCCCTTAAAGGTATTAAGCGCCTGTTTATCTACCTCCTCCATGTAAAGGTTGGCCACAATAGGTGAAACTGGAGATCCCATAGCACATCCGTGTTTTTGCTGTATTTGAAATAGGTGGTATTCAGGCACAAGTCCAGTAAGTAACACACCTGTTCTGGGTTGAGATCAGTTCTGCTGGTAAGAGTGCTGTCTTGGCCAAGCCTAAATAGAGGTGGGGGGTTCTACACCAATTGTCTGACATGTACAATGCTGTTTTGACACCTTACTCTGGGCGTTACTATAACACCACTTAGCCACTATCCAATCACGCCCTTAACACATGGCTGTGATATGCTAATTGGATTTTCCAGGGTACATAATTGCCACAGATGACTAGCGAAACATCTTCAAGAACTAAACTTCAAATCCAGTTTAAAAAATTGAATACAACAGATATACCATGACCTAGATGAATGAGAAACTTCACAAGCACATTCCCTTTATTATTTTAGTTCATCAAGGTGATGACTCTGAAAAGTGTATCTAATCTGCAGATATTGAAAGAGTATGTTGTTAGGTATTTCATGGTCTTCTTGAGGTTTATCAAAACTCTCCAGAACATTGCCATCCATATTCCATATTGGTACCAAGTAGCTGTGTCAGGGATAAAGAGGAATTCAGACAAATTCATATTTTGCCAGAGAGGGGTCTGCGCAGCTCCAGTGATAAAGATGGGATGCTTGTGAGGCTATATAATAATAATTGATGTCAGGGATCCTTTGTCAGTTGGATACAATCCTATGTCAGTAGGGTGTTTTAAAAACTTGCATCCTAGTTTGGGTCTTGAGGATCCCCATATGTATGGTCTCAATAATGTCTGGAGAGTTTTAAAATAATTGGGAATGCCACAGAGCATTATTTTATATAATATATATATATTATAGTATTTTTGGGAGCAGGATCATTTTGATAAAATTAATCCTACCAGTAACCCACAATGTCAGTTTGGCCAAGATCTGTATTTTACTTCTAACGACCTGGAGTAAATTTAAGGGGTAGTAGTCCTGTATATGGTTGGAGACCTGCAGTCACAGGTATTTTTATTATTATTAATATTAAAAACTCTGTTCTCCCCAATGGTAAAACAGGGTCAGTATATGGAGTTGAGAGGCTGCCTAAAGGTAATATTTGTGTTAAGATTCTGTAAAAGGCTCCAATAAGACCCCCTCTGGACACGGAATCTAAGTGCCTGCCGGTCTTCCCCAGAGCCTCTAAGGTGAGGATGTTGTGTGACAAAGCAGGCAACAGGTCGTGGCTCAAGATAAGAGCCCCATAAGAGCCAATCTCAGAATGCAGAGAAGGCAGCAGAAATAGAAAGCAGAGACAGGACTGGCAATCAAGACAGCGAGTATGGACAACAGGACATACCGGTAGCAGGAGGGATGGACAGGTATGAGGATGGATTGGCGCTGGAAACTGGAGAGAACTGGCAGGACATACAGACCCAGGTGTAGACTGGAAGCTGGAACAAACTGTCTGGATATGGAGACCAATGTGTAAGCTGGAAGCTGGAGCAAACTGGCAGGTTTTGGAGACTGGAAGCTGGAGTAAGGTGGCAGGAAATGGGGGACCAATGTGTAAACTGGTGCAGGCTGGCAGGTTATGGAGACAAGATACAATCTGGAAACTGGAGCAAGCAAAAAGCAGAAGAGGGAGCTGAAGAACAGAGGAAAAGCCCTGAACTGGCAGCAAGAGCCAGAAACAGCATGGAGGGCTATATAGGGCTGTCCAGCCTTACATAGCCCGCCACGCTGTTTCTGGCTATTGCATCATCTTCCCGCAACACGCACGTGTGCGTGCAGAGGAAAACAGAGGACCTAGAAGAAGACCGGGGGACCTAGAAGGAGACCAGGATCCGTGGTGCCCACACCCACAGGATGGCGGCCAGATCATGATGCATGTGCCTACGCAACAAGGTAAGTCCAGGACTCTGACAATTTGCGATTTCAACCAATTAATGGTTAGAATGGAATACTCCCCAAATACATTAATAATTTGCTGTGCCAGTTGGAGAGATGAACCCTGATGTCATCAGCATATAAACTTATTATCTCGACTAATTTTTTTGCAACCCAAATATATCAGGGTGTCCTTGAAGTTGGGTTCTACTGCCAATGCAAACAGTAATGGGGATAGTGGACACACTTGCCTAGTTCCCCATTGCAAAGGAAAAGAAAGACGGCCAACTGTTTGTTGTTGTGTATAGGATTTTGATCCACTTAATATGGTCCAAAACCAAATTTTTGGAGGTATGGCCACTCCAAGGAGTCAAAGGCACAAGGTGCATCTAAACTTATTACACATCTCGACTCAATATTATGATTAGCTTCCAAGTTCATAAATAGACATTTAGTATTTATGGAAGTATTTTGCCGGTATGGACCCTAACTCGTCCTAATGTACTAGGGATGAGATGACTTTATTCTGAGTGCCAAAATTTTGGCTAATATTTTTACATCCACCTGGAGAACGTATATTGGTCTGTATGCCCCTGGCAGGTATGGGTCTTTTCCAAGTTTAGGAATAAGCACTATCTGTGCCTCTTTCATGGAGTCTGGTAGAGCAGAGGTCTCGAACATTGTGTTGTATAAAGTTATTAGTTTTGGTATCAATATTCTTGATAATGGGAGTAGAATTTAATGGGTAGCCCACCCAAACCATGAGCTTTATGTCTCTTAAAAAGGAAAATAGATGCCAATTAGAAACACTATCTGAAAGGTTGAGATAGGACAGTCTGTCTTCTGGTTTTAGCCTTAGGTGTTTGTGTAGATTATCTAGTATGTGGCTAAAGGAGGATGAATTTAGATCTGTGAAGTCATTTTTGAAATAATCTGCTACCACCGATATAAGGACATTGTTGGGGGTTTGTAGTATTATAACAGTGGGAGGTCTGTGTTCAAAATTGTGCATATATACCAATAATTTTCTACACTTTTCTCCATGTTCATATTTCATGTTATTGACTAGTCTGGTTTTTAGTTTAAAGGGTATGTACACTGTTAAAACAACTTTAGCTTACTGGATAACTGTGGCTTTAAATTCAAAGGTGTATAATTTTTTTTTGTTCTACTCCCCTCCGATAGCCTATATTTATTCCTTAAATGTTGCAGAAATGTTACTCTGAAACTGTTTTTAAAAACGCCCCCAAGAGATTGTGCAAATCCCCAACATCTTCTCGTGTTTGGAAAGTTTGCAGTTTGTGCGTGACTTCTAAGCGCATGTGTGTCGCAGTAGTGAAAGCACGTGTAAGTGATGTCATTGCTATGCGAAGTCACACAGACACTCGCTGTAACTTAACTGCAACACGCATGCGCATTGACGTCATGCAGGCACACTACAAACTTTACAGACACAACAATATGTTGAAGATTTGCACTCGTGGGAGCCGAGCTAAAAACACCATTTCAAAGGAGATGGAAATCAGCAACATTTTATATATAAAGCCACAAATATCCAGTAAGCTAAAGTAGTTTTTGTGTGTACATACCTTATAAGTATATGGGAGTTTTTGGTAGAGGGATTTAGTTTAATGTTGTCTTATGTATTCTACTTAATCAATTTCCAGCATGGAGAGTGATCAGAGAGAATTCTGGAGTTGTATCCAATTTCAGTTATTAAAGGGAGTAACTGGCTGCTAGTCATTTATTTGTGATTGTGTATCATACCATATGTGGCTGAGAAAAAGAGTATTATTTACAATCTGAGAATTTTACCCTCCAAGGGTCTGTTAGGCTGAGGCCACACTACAACATGCCAGAATCAAGCAAGCAATTGTGTGAGCGATTCTTGTGCGTTTTGCATTTGTGCATGCGATTTTGCAGCATTCGTTATGGAAATACATGCAATAATGCACCAACACATTGGAAATAACGGGAATTTTTGTGCTCCTGCAATTTCCATTATAACCAAATGCATGCGCAATTGTGTGCACAAACAGGTGTGGCCTAGCTCATATACCTACTGATGGCAACACTCTTCTGAATCTAGTGACCGGGTTGGTGGGTGGGGCTGCCCAGGGGTCTGTGTGTCATTTATAAAGTCACAGTATCGGTTTTTAGCAACTTTGTTCCTTTAACGACCATTTTTAACGAGCACTAAACCAAATGGAAATTAACAATCGATTTTTAACATTTATTAATTTACTACCGTTTTATGATCCTCATAGAATACCATTGCGGTAGTTTACTACTGAGTGGTATTCTACAACCAAACCTTCATTAATTAATGAACATTCAGCGTAAATGCATGACAGTGGTCGTTAACGTACACTTAATTTCATTTTAGTGCTTTATAAATAAGGCACAATATTCTGTACTGTGTTAAAGTCGCCCAAATGTATCCACAAGTTTATATAGGGCACTATACAGATACTAATAAAGGTTAAATAACCCGACAAGGTGCACCCACAGTGATAATGGTAACACTATATACGAAAAGAGAACAAAGACACGATGATACGGGCAACTCTCATAAAATAGTTAAATGAATAAATAAGACACTTACAGGGTTATTCAATAAAAGTTCTTATTGTTTAAAATGGTGCTAAATTTGCCACAACCAATCAGATCTTATTTAACATTTGAACATCTGATTGGTTGGGGCAAATTTAGCACCATTTTAAACGATAAGAACTTTTATTAAACAACCCTGATAAGATGTTAACGCCATCACATCTCAAGTGTCTTATTTATTTAACTATTTTATGAGAGTTGCCCATATTTCACCGTGTCTTTGTTCTCTTTTCGTGTATAGTGTTCAAGTCCCCCAACCATACTACTGGCACCAAAGGGTGCTCTGCCATAAGTATACCCTCTTGAATTATAGTCATTGCAAATGGGGGAGGCACATAATATGCTACTATTAGAATGCTTCTGTCAGGAAAGTGTGTAGTGACTTGGCAAGAATGGGTTAACTATTAGTATTCTTTCTTGCAAAGGACCAATAAAAATGCCATTCCACCCTAGAATATAAACCTATATTGTTTATATTACGATTAGTGAAGCATGGAACCAGATCTCCTTTTCCAGACAATGTGGGGCCTAACCATGTATCTGAAATTCTCTGCAGCTAGAGGTCTGTTGGATACATTGAGGTCACTTTAAGGGCAACCATATGTATAAAATAAATATATTTGTGTATTGGAATTTGTGAGACGGAAATCAATATTATATTTGTGAATGGGAAGGTAGGCCCATTTAAATGATACCCAACATGGAGACCTTATTCCCTTGCCAAGGCGAGTTACTAATATCTTGGGAAATATGTATTACACACAGGTCATATTTGGTATTGGAGGAATTGATAATTAATACAGGAGAGGAATATGTGGTCAATATCCCAGTACAATGTACAGATCTACATTTATATGGAACTGAGGGGGAATGAATGCTTTTGGCTAGTCATAAATCTGGACATTCCTAGACACTCCCACCTCATGCATAGCCCAGGAGGGGGGTGGTTCATCAAGGGGTTTAAAAATCCTTGTAGCCCCTATAACTGTGTTCATACTGAGGGGACATGCTAAATGTGTATGGACAAATCTTACCGCCCCGGGACACAGGACTTTTTTTAGTAAGTAGTAAGGTCTGTTAATATTTTTATCCTTTTTATTTTATACAACTATTGTACCTATTGTATGTCATTTTATTATAACACCATTTTTATTTTTGTGTTATATGCACTGTCCACCTTTTGGAATATGAAATCTAAAATTTAATAAGTTTTGTCTTTGATGCTCTAAAAGAACTCAGTTAGCCTCTGATAAGTTTATATGTGGTTGAATGGAATGTTTTGCAGTGTAAATGCTAATTAACTCTGTGACTGCTTGTGAAGAACTGATGCTAATTAACCAGTTAGTTGCTGGAGTGAATGGTGTAGTGTTAACCATTTAGCTGCCAGGACAGGGGTGTGCAGTCCGTGAGAGTCAAGAGTGTTTTTGGGGCGTCTTTAAGGCCATAACTTAAAGTGGTGGCAGCTTGTACAGATTGATTGGTCAGATCACGTGCCCAGCGAACTGGTGTTCGTGACAGCTTCAGTATACCATATAAAAAAACATATCCAAAACAGCTACTTTTCATCTTCTGAGACAGAAGTCTGATAGTCAGGCCAGATAGAAGTATGGCTATGCCTCCGGAGGAGAATGTGAAGTCATACACCCATCCCACCCATGACCTTTTAAGTACCTGCTGGTTCAACTAATACCTTTATATAATTTTTTTTGCTGTTTAAAGGGTAACTGTGGTCTTGAATTCTTCCAAATTAGTAAGAATTATATAAAAAGCCTTTCATTGTACCATCAAAATAAAACCGAAATCACATCTCTAGATAAAAGTTGTGAGAAGTTATTGCTAGAAAGGTTCAGCAATATTACTTCCTGCTTGAACTCTTCCTGTTTTCAGCCATGTGACCAGCTTGTCTGCATTATTAGGCTCCCCTTCTCAACTGTCAATTTCCCCCCCGGGTACTTCCTGTTTTCCCCAGCATTAAGACTTTACTGAGCATGCTTCTCCCCACAGAGGTTAGTTGATGTCACTCAAACTACTGGAAACAGGAAATTTGAACATTCACCTCAATAGAATTTGTCACAGGTTGAAGCCAGAGATGTGATTGTCGGCTCATTATAAAGAAAATACTGCAGACTTTCATTAACCCTAATTTGTTTGGAGATCACAGTTGCCCTTTAATATAGCACATAATACATGACCTTTTCACTTTGTTTTGTATTCCCCTTACATTCCATACCATCATTTAAGTTTGCCCATCTAACAGTATTAGTATATTTAATAAAGTCAAACCAAGAGGCACACTCTTTAACCTAATTCAAGTGATTTACTAATAGTGCTGATCCACACAACTTTTGGGAGGCTCCACCCCCTTCTTCAAACTAGAGAACAATAGATAGTGCCAACAATCAAGTGAACTAATACCCTACTTAACAAGGGGTTACTCTTATACATTTGTATTTAATACATTTGTAATAAAAACATCAATTCATCATAAAATTTATACATTCAACATGTGCAATGAAGTACCATACTGTATATCATTGTGCAAATAAAACAAGTTACCGTTTTGCTGTGCAAGTTAAAACAAGTTAACATTTTGCTTTAAAGGGCATGTCCACCCCCCAAAACCAACTTAGGGGTAAGGTAGGTAACCCCTACTCACCCCCAACCGGCACAATATTTCAGTAAAAAGGTCCCCCGATTTCTACTTACAGTGCCTTTTCTCCCACTGTGATCCATTTCAGCCTCCTGCTTACAAGCAGGGGCCGGACCTCAGCTGCGTCTGTGATTGGTTGAAAGGCAGCCAATCACAGACGCGGCTGACATCACTGGAAACGGCACGGGAGAGAAGGCTCTGTAAGTACGGACCAAGGGGCTTTTTTTAAAGAAATATTGTGGTGTTACCTACCTTACATCCAAAGGATTACACGCATGGCTGAGGATGGATACGGATGGTTGGAGGGGTTCTGCGCATGCCCCAAACCTTGACGAGGACGTGGATTCAGCACAGATCAGAAGCCTCACAGACAGCTTGAACTCTTCAGTTTCCTGGACTTTGAAAAGGCATATCTTGCAAAAAGGCATATAAGTGCAACTATGACTATGTGCATTATAATGTGTTAAACCAATTATTTTATTTAATAAATATTCAATAATAGTCTACAAAATCTTATTAAAAATAGTAATTCACAAACAGCTCCATAATTTATGGACAAGATAATATCCATGAGGAAAGTCACATAATTGTTTCATTTTGTAACACTTCACAAGAGTGCACCAAAGAGTCTGTAAAAAAAAGTATTTTTATCTTAGATAAATTATACTCTGTATCATTACTCTTTTACACACATACAAGTGGAAAAGAGTTACCACTAAATTATACAAAGCTATCATGGTGTTAAAGCTAATTAGAATCACAAAAAGCAGGTTAAATTGAAATTGACACTTTAAAGCAAAATAGTAACTTGTTTCATGCACAGTGGTACTTCTTTGTTTTAATTTGCACAGTAATATATGGTACTTGATTGCACATTTTAAATGTAACACACAGATTTTATGATGAATAGATGTTTCTATTATATGGTGATGAAATTATACCGATGTATAAGAGGGACTTACAGGGAGATTCAATAAAATTTCTTATTTAAAATGGTGCTAATTTTGCCCCATCAGATGTTCGCTTTCAAATTTTAAATAACATCTAATTGGTTGGGGCAAAATAAGCACAATTTTAAATGGTAAGAACTTTAATTAAATCTTCCTGTAAGTTCACTTGATTGTTAGCACTATTGGCAAAATATATGAATTAAGTGTGTGCCTTTTTGCTTAACTTTATTACATACTGTATACTTACCTTGAGTGCTACAGGTTTTGAAGTGAGCTTCATCCCTATTTGAGATTTCATAACATTGCATGGGTTATTCTCCATTGGGCAATGCAAATAAGTTGGAGGAGCACACTACTTCATTTTCAGTGTTTTATTAAGCAACTAGACATTAAGCCCGCTACAATAACGGGCGCTAAAAGCAGAGTGCCCCCTTAGTGTCCCAAGGCCATAGTCCTCCTCCATGTCCAAAGGCCAGAGTACCCTCTTAGTGTCCCAAGGCCAGAGTCCCCCCTCTGTCCAAGGCCAGGGGCCCCCTCTGTCCTAAATCCAGAGGCCCCCTCTGTCCTAAATCCAGAGGCCCCCCTCTGTCCCAAATCCAGCCCCCCGTCCCAAACCCAGGGCCCCGCCTCTGTCCCAAATCCAGGGGGCCCCCCTCTGTCCCAAATCCAAGGGCCCCCCATCCATACAATTTGGATAGAACTATTTTCCCTCAGCCCTCCATAAGCTAACTGTCCTTTTCCTTTAGGTGCGTTCTCTAAAGAGGTCTTCTGTCTCTTTAACTGTTACGCTATTACCTGGAAATAGCAGGGACTGTGCAGCCATCCATACGCTTCAGCGTCTAAACAGTTACCATGACAATGCTTTCCACGCATGCGCATAATCAACCGGCTCTTTTAAACAGTTACTATGACAACGCTTTCCGCGCATGTGCATAATCAACCGGCGTTTCGTGCATGCACATAATCAACTGGCGCGTGTTACTGAAGGTACGCAAAAGTAAATTATGCCACACAGTAAAAGACTTTCCTGCACGAAAGGAAATGAAGGGGCTAAGAGGCTGCGGCGGGGGAGGTAGAGCACTGTCAATGCACTCTGTAATTGCCTGGAGGGAAATTGCAGCAGCCTGAGGAATAGAATGCACACCAAGTGGCAAAAAGAGGTAACTGCAGGACACACACACACAGACACAGGGACGCACACTTGCATTTTATTATATAGGAATGAGGTAATACAAAAAATTGGCCGAGACTCCCTCACTGTAGCACTAAATACGTGCTTAAGTAGAAAATTCTGAATATATTAGTTAGTAATACACACTGACTTACTCAGTAAGTCAAATGATCCGGGTGCATATGCCCCGAATCAATCACTACGAAACATCCTCCAACTTGTAATCAGGATGATTAGCATATGATCGTTCACTCACCCGTGTACCTGGGTGGCCCAGGTGCAGCATGCCCCGGACCCCTCGCCTAGTCCGATTCAAGCTTATCCACAACGAAAAATGTAAGGCAGCGCACTCCGGTAAAGTAAAAATGTAGCAGCTTGTTGCAGAAAAAATTATTTTATTCACCACATCAGAACAAAAGGCAGATGTACAGCAGAAAACATGGCCTTACGCGTTTCGAGCGAAATGCTCTTACTCATAGGCTGGGAATGAGGTACCTGAGGAAGGGGAAGTCATATCCCCCGAAAAGTATGTTTTTTGCTCAATAAAACACTGAAAATGAAGTAGTGTGCTCCTCCAACTTATTTGCATTGCCGTATTGCTGTGGCCCTTGAGATGGAGGTCTGGGAGGATTGCACCTATCAATTGAAGGCCGTGCCAAAGGGGTGTGCTTAAGTTTACTCTATTGGAATTGTTCTCCATTGGATCATAAAGAAACAGAACTTACTAAGGGGTAGGACACACTAGCGTGTTTGCGCAAAAGATTGCGCCCGTGATTTTCACTAAAATGGAAATCACGGGAACGCGAAAATTCCCACCATTTCCGATGTGCATGCGATTGCGCGTCTGTTTGCATCTTGGTAACACACGCATTCACCATTTTTGGTGCGTTAATGCATGCGTTTCCATAACGGAAAACACACAAGAATCGTGCACACAATCACGTGCGATAACGCTCGTGATTGTGTGTGCAATTCCTGTGCGTTGCAGTGTGACCTCAGCCTAAGGGGCGAATTTCAATTGCTTCACACTCAATTGCTTCACACTTGCAATAAAGCGTAACAAATTAACAGGGTTATTCAATAAAAGTTCTTATCGTTTAAAATGGTGCTAATTTTGCCCCAATCAATCAGATGTTAGCTTACAAATGTTAAATAAGATCTGATTGGGTGGGGCAAAATTAGCACCATTTTAAACAATAAGAACTTTTATTAAATCTCCCTGAAAGTACTTTAAAGTCTTTTAAGATAACAGCCCTGTCGGCCATATTGAGGCCACAGTATATACCAAATAGCCTGGGGGAAGAGAGAAGGGCTTTGATGGGGAGGGAAGAAAATATGGATACTCTCTGGGGAAGTCTATGTTGTTGCATTTAGTGCAGTTTCATTTTAAATCACCTGAGGGGTAGTGGCATGTAGTGAGCATAATGTTCTTAAAATGAATGATTCAGCAGACTATTTATAAGTCATATAACATAGGAAGCAATAAAAACAGATATGCAGCCAAAAGCAGTGTGCTGGACTAGGTAACAGGAAGCAACTACAACCAAGTTGAGGAAATCTCAAGCATCAAAGCTACAATGAACAAAGACAGGAATCCACAGTGAGCCTAAACTGGCTTTTTACCACCAATAGTTAATTTTAAGGCACTGTTTGGGTGACCCATCCCTGTAAAATGTACCTTCAGGAACTTTTGCCCATGCTTCCAGTTCATTATCATTCCCAAAGGTAATTTGATGATTACAGCATAATTTGCTGTGGGTATTTCTAATATTGAATCTGTTGAAAATGAAATGTTGGCAAATTATTTGCAGAGATGCTTGTGAAGGTTCTCATTCATCCAGGTCATGGTAAATCTGTTGTATTCAGTTAGATCGACTGGACTTTAGTGAAAAGTCTTCAATAACTAAACTTAGGGGCATATGTATAAACTAATGTATAAACTGAGGACTGTTGGCCTTGAAGAAAACATTTGTTCATGGATAGAGAACTGGTTATTGGACCGCAAACAGAGAGTGGTGGTTAATGGAGCTACATCTATGTGGGCTAAAGTTCTAAGCGGTGTTCCTCAGGGTTCTGTACTGGGGCCGCTTCTGTTTAATCTGTTTATAAATGACTTAGAAGGGGGCATTGAGAGCAAGGTCTCTGTGTTTGCTGATGACACTAAATTATGCAGAGCTTTGGAAACTTCCAATGATGTGCAAGTGCTGCAAGCAGACCTAGATAGATTATCAAAATGGGCAGCAGAATGGCAGATGAGATTCAATGTTGATAAATGTAAGGTGATGCATTTGGGATTTAATAATCCCTGTGCCACCTACACCATAAATAACTCTGTGTTAAGTGCATCTGAAATGGAAAAAGATTTGGGGGTTCTGGTAGATAACAGACTTAGCTGTAGCAAACAATGCCAGGTAGCAACAGCTAGAGCTAGCAAGATATTGTCTTGTATAAAGAGGGGAATGGAATCAAGAGAGAAAAATATTATTCTCCCTCTTTACAAGGCACTGGTAAGGCCACATTTGGAATATGCGGTGCAGTTTTGGAATCCCATATACAAAAGGGACATCTTGGAAATTGAGGCAGTTCAGAGAAGGGCAACTAAATTAATAAGGGGAATGGAGGGGCTTGAATATGCAGGCAGATTAGACAAGTTAGGGCTGTTTACATTGGAGAAGCGACGTTTGCGTGGGGACATGATAACCTTATACAAATATATTAATGGTCCATACAATGAACTCTTTGGTGCATTGTTTACGAATAGGTCATATCAGAGGACTCGTGGACATCCTTTAAGGTTGGAAGAAAAGAAGTTTCATCTTCAGGTTAGGAAAGGTTTCTTTACAGTGAGAACGGTGAAACTGTGGAACGGTCTTCCAGCAGATGTGGTAATGGCAAGTTCATTGAATAGCTTTAAAAAAAGGCCTGGATAAGTTTCTAAAACTAAAAAGTATTGAGAATTACTGGTATTAATGAATATAGATCTGGTTGATCCAGGGATACTTTCCGATTGCCGTTTGGAGTTAGGAAGGAATTTCCCCCCCCTTTTTAGCTGTTGTTTTTTTTGCCTTGTATAGGTTGGACTTGATGGACGTATGTCTTTATTCAACCTTAATTACTATGTTACTATGTAACCAGAGAGTCTATCAGCCCCCCTGTTCACATCCAGTCTGTCAGCCCCCCTGTTCACATCCAGTCTGTCAGCCCCCCTGTTCACATCCAGTCTGTCAGCCCCCCTGTTCACAACCAGTCTGTCAGCCCCCCTGTTCACAAACCAGAGTCTGTCAGTCCTCCTGGTCACAACTAGAGTCTGTCAGCCCCTGTTGTTCACAGTCTGTCAGCCCTCCAGTTCAAAACCAGAGTGTCCGCCCTCCAGTTCATAAGAAATGTTAGTTCCATACCCAGTGTTAGTCAGCCCTTTCAAATCATAATCAAAAGATTATTAATGTTAGTTCATTAGCATTGTATTTGTCTGGCCAGCTGCAAATCTATACTATTGGTGCTCTTTCTGGTGCATAAAAAAAATGGTGTTCTGGCTGATATGGTGTCTTTTTTTTTTTTCCATCTACATACAGATGGCTGTAGTTGGAGATTTTCTTGTTTCTAGCAGTTAGTTACTTTAGTTTTGAATTATACAATTGTTAAAGTTAGAACAATAAGATTATGCTTAAACCTAACTTTTTTACAGGTAAAATTGCCAAGTTGCAATATCATAATAAAAATGCAAATTTCCAATATCACTCCCTACTTCTTGGGGCTTTTTCTTATGTTAATATTCATTAGTTACCAGTGCAGAAAGTGACCACTGTATGGTTTTTTTTGGTTCATTTTAAGATTACCAAGCCCATCTTATTTGCTTCAATAAAAAACACAAACAAATGTATTTTAACATATGGTTATTTACATATATGAAAGTTTAATTTTATGGAATGAACAAAATAAAAAGTTCCAATTTGCAGTTTATTCTACAAATTTTCCCAAGATATCGCCATCTCTGAATAAGTAGTAATCCTGCGGAGATAAAAAAAAAAAAATTAAAAAAAAAAGTTTTAAGTAGAAATTTTTAGCAACTTTCATTTTTAGGCACCCTGGGGTCCATTCTACAATTAGAAAAGGATAAAAAAAAAAATATATAATCTTTTTTTTCCCCCCTTGGAGCTATTGGTTCTTTTAATCCTCACCCTCTGCCTGTTATATTTTAGCATATCAAAAAGGCATGTCCACCCCCCGGAAGAAAAATCTATACTTACCTTTCCCACCCACAAACTTAAAGAATCATCTTTAATGGCCTACCTGGCTTTCTTTCAGGTTGCAACAGTCAATCACAGCCATTGAGATGTCACTGCCATGATTTGGACCGCGTCTTGCTCATCATATACCAATGGACTGCACTCCAGTAAGTTATTGCAATGCATGCGATCATTTTTGGTGGGTATCACAAGCATTTTAGGACCAACATGGAGTGTGCACAGAAACGCAATGCTAAAAAGGCAATGTGTTTCTTTCTTGTTGGAGTAGGACTTCAGCCTTACTGCTGCAAACAGCCACACTGCACTCCTCTGAAGCTGTGTGAGCTCTCAAAGTTCATTGAGCTTACAGAGGCAAGGATCAGCAAGGAGAGAGAATTTAAATTCCAATATGTAGGAGGGGAACACTACACAGCTTAGTGTCTGCAAGTATCTTTAATGGCAACAGGTTTTGGGCCACAACAGGCCCTTGATTTTAATGATTCAAACCCCCCACCCCCTTACTCAAAAGCCCCAATCCATGGGTAAGTCCTGTTTACCAAATCAAAAGCAACCAATGTCTAAGTAATCCATAAAATCCACATGTCTGTAATTTTGTCCACCACTGCCAATATATAGAAAATCCATATTGTGAGAATTATTATTCCTTTATAAAGTACCAAGTGCATTACCATCTGCAAAAAGCAAGTTGGTAACAATATTTAAAGGGGATAACTTGTTTATAACACATGCTTTTTGCACACGGTAATGCACTTTATAAAGGAATAATAATTCTTATAGAAAATCCATAATTCATCCATATTGTGAGAATTACTATTCTCACAATATGGATTTTCTATATATCGGCAGTGGTGGAGAAAATTGCAAACACATGGATTTTATGGATCACTTGGACATTGGTTGTTTGATTTTTACCCATGGATTGGGGCTTTTGATTAATATAATGGAACCACCGCAATTACAGCCCATGCTGTTCCCTTTCTTTTACCGTTACTCACCCCTTTAATAGCTTTTGTGAATAAGATCAATTGTCTAAAGGACAGGGTATACCACTAAAATTGTTAAGAAGCAAAAGCTAGGTGGATTAAACGACTGGTTAGAATGAAACCACAGGGATTGAAAGCATGGTCCATTAAACCATTCTTGTAAAAAGTTGTACTTCTGTTCCGTTTTTCAGGACTTCAACCCAAAGCTCCCATGCAGTACTGTCACACACTCACCCACCAACACTAAATACACCATGCGCCACGCAGTCAAATGCAGTCTTGAGCAGAGTTCAGAGATGGCAGCTTAGGAAATGTGTAGTTTTACATAATAAAACAATGACAGCTATTAATGGGATGACACTGCAATGAATTCATTTTACTTAACACCTTGTGTCTCTTTTCCCCACAAACTACTGAAACCTCAGTATTAAAGGCACATACACTCACCTTATTTTTCCATGTGTCATTTTTTAAAGCAAATTGTGTTTTCTGGGGGACACTGTGTGTCAATGATCGATTGTAGTAAAAAATAAATTAAATGAGAGATGTCTTAATCCATTGTTAAAGGGGGAGTCGGCGCGATCCGCGCCAAAGGGGGAATGGACACCACTTCTAGTGTCAACGGAGGGTTTGGTATAAATCAGATATTTATGGCTTTGGGTGGTTCTCATCAAGGCATCATTTACCATACAATCTATTTCACGCTTCACTTCCCATATGGGGTCAGTTGTACACCGTTTATAATGGTTTGGAAGGTTGAGTGGTCGCTCAATTTCTAAGATGTTCTGTACCCCCCTTGTCAGCATTTCATACAATAAGATCTGAATTCTTAAAAATTTTCTTAAACGGCCTCTTGTGCAGCCCTTGCAAAAATTAACGTCTTGTTTATTGGGCAAGGAGTCTACTTCATTAATAACTGTGCTGACAACGGTTTTGAGGCCATAGTTATTAACATCACATTTAAACCTTTGGAACTTATTCATGTCCCAGTTCTTAAAAAAAAAAAATTTTAGTTTGAGAAATTTGTTAAGTCCACCTCCCACTCTATGCCATTAGGTATGCTTCATTAGGTTATGTATTTCGGCTTGATATATTATCCTTCTCCCTGCTAGTATTGGTCGCGTACAACCTCCTTGCAAGCCGTTGATGTCTCCGGTATCTCTGGTTCTGTGCTGGCCGTGTAGGGTCATGTGCTTCCCGAGGGAGTTCTCTATGTGGCTGGCCTTTCCAAGTGTATAAACTCTTCTCACTCATGATCCTCACCATCCCTTTGAAGTTTATTATTCTTCCATGCAGTGATCAACGTTTCACTGTTTCTATCCCATCTATTTAATCTGTTCAGATATGTACATATCCTCAAGTTACAGCTTTGTTTTACCGATCTGTTTGCACATTATTTACTTTCAGATGTAAATGCTCAATCATTACTACCATCAGGTCCAAACTAGATTTATTGGAAATTTCTTGCCATTTTCATAGAACTACTGCATCATCTTTACACAAGTGGGTTGGATCCTCTACTATTTTACATCAACATACATTACCGTACAAAATGTAAAATTGCATTCATCTCCTTTTTGATTTGACCACATTAAAATTAGGGCCCGAAACATTTTGCCAATAAAGGTACTTGCAGACACTAAAGCTATGTAGTGTTCCCTTCCTAAATATTGGAATTTTATAGCTTTTTTTTTTTTTATAAGGCTGGTTAGATAGATATCAGCTGTTTAGCCCTCAAAGTGCCAGAGTATCCAGCTGCCTAATCCATCTGGCTTCCCTCATAAGTAATGCTCCCCCACGATCTATCCCATTATGGATAGGTTCACTATCTATGGCCATCCATTTGAAGCAGGACAATGGATGGTCTGCTTCTTTATAATGTCGGGCTACCGACAATTTTCAGAACTTAGTTTCCCTTTTCTCTGAGCCAACCAGATTGCCTAAAGGCCTGTCTGTGATTGCCCATTATTTTATCTCGTTTGAATGTAAATAATGCACTGGCATTAGCAAAAGGGACTGATGAACATAATTGGGATATAACATCTTGATGACAAATATATGTACATTGTTAGGGAAGTTCTAGAAAAAGGTGTAGGTCATAGTCTTTGTTCAGGCCTAATGGTGCAAGAGTCCCAAACTTGTGGATCCAGTACACCTTCCTGTTTTAATCTAAGAGTGTTGCCTGCTCCTCGTGTTCCTTCTCTGTGTGAGTTGATTGACCAGCACTCATTGAGCCTGTCTCATCTCCATATAAACAAGAAATTTGAAAGCACTCACACTTTTCTCTCTTAAAAGAAACTGTTTATTCAGATACAAGTACACAGCGTACCACGCATTTCAACCCTCAACGGGCTGTCTTCAGGATGTTTTGTGCGTATTAGATCTAGATAACCATCACTCCACCGTATTTTGTCACAGGTAAAGTTCCTGCTACAAAACAAGCTCTGTTGGATCAGGTAATGTCCAACATCATGGAGCGTATACTAGATATAAACATCACTGGAGGCTTGGGGAAATGTGACCATGATATAGTGTTTAGCGTATGTTAACCCAGCACACTTTTCGTTTTGATAACAGACTTAATTTCAGGAAACCTAATTTTTCCAGGTTAAAAGTATCTCTTCAACAGGTCAACTGGCAGGATATATTTTCAGGTAAAAGCACTGACCAAAAGTGGACTGTTTTTAAGGGGATTTTAAGCCACTTCAAAATTTTTATCCTTGGTGTGGGAAAAAAAAAAAAAAAAAGTCTGTACCCATGTGGCTTAATTCTGATGCAAAGAGAGAAATGGAAAGGAATAAAACGGCATTTAAAGCCTTTAACAGAAAGGACCTTTAGGAATTATAAAAGCCAACAAGAAGTGTAAGAAAGCAATAAGCAATTAAGCCAACTAAAATTAATAAAGTTAGGATAGCTGAACAAAAGCATTACTTAATTTTTTTAGTATATAATAGTAAGACAAAGGCTAAAAATTTGGCACCATTTGTTACGGAGGATGACGATAAAGCAAATGTCTTGAACTTTTTTTTTCTTTTTTTTTAAGTAGAGATAGCAGAGTACAGTAGCAATAATGGTGTAAAAGATGCAAGTGCACTGGTTAACTGAGGATATGGTACAGAATTAACTAAATAAGGTTAATAGTAATAAATCTCCTGGATAAAGTACATCCTCGGGTCCTTAAGGAGCCAAGTTAGGTCATTGTTTTTATTTTTACCGATTCCCTCATGTCTGGAAGTGTGCCTCTGGATTGAAAAAGGCTGATGTTATTCCAATATTCAAAAAGAGTAGTCATTCACAGGTGGGTAATTACAGGCCTGCAAGTTCAAAGTATACTCAAAAAAATTAAGTTTAAATGGAAGCTGTATCTTTAACGTTCCCCCCCCCCTCCCTTTATTTATTTTTTTTTTTAGGTCCCTTCAGAGCCTACCTGTGCACCAGTAAAGGTCAGGCCATCTTGGATAATGCCTTCAGTCATTAATGCCTAACCTCGTTGCAGGGTTAGGTCTAAAAATCCACAGGCAGTTTAAAGCTCATTTAAACTCAATTTGTTTTTTTGAGTATACTTATCCTTTGTCTTCAGTGGTGCGAAATATACCAGAACGTTTGATACAAGAACATATTCTAGATTATATTTTAAGGACAGACCTTATAAGAAATAATCAACACGGATTTAGGAGGAATAGATCTTTTCAAACTAACTTGCTTGGCTTTTATGAGGAAGTAAGTAGAAATTTAGACTCTGGCATAGCAGTAGATGTAGTTTACTTGGATTTTGCAAAGGCTTTTGATACGGTCCCCCAAAGGCGACTAATGTATAAGCTATGGTCTGTTGGGATAGGGTGGCACATTTGTACAATAGAAAATTGGTTAATGAATAGGATCCAGATAGTAGATGTTAATGGTGCTTCACCAATATGGACTAAAGTTCTAAGTGGGGTGCCACAGGTTCTGTGTTGGGGCCAATTCTATTTAATCTGTTTACTGAGGATTTGGTATTTTCAGCAAGGTTTCTGTGTTTGCCGACAACAAATCTTTGTAGACCATTAAAAACGTCAGAGGATGTGCAATTGTGCAGAACAAATACCAGTCGCCAAGGCAACCGAAAATTGTTGGTGACCAAGAGTTAAAAATTAGGCAGCAGCTTTCATTTCCCTGTGTTAGAACTGCTCTCCTGTTTGTTTTAGCGGAACCCCTATTCCCCCCCCCCCCCCCCCATGTTCTCTACTTGATCGTTTGCAACATTGTTGAAGAGTAGCAAGTCAAATTCTGCTCATTCTATTCAGCAACAATGTTGCAAATGGAAGGAGGAGGAGAGGGGGCGGGGGAGTGGCACCAGTGACATCACCCAGGGGGCAGAGAATAGAGATTCCTTTCTGCTGCAGGAGTTTGGGGTGGTTCCGCGGGAGGGGTGGGATACCAGAGTTAATGGGAAACTTACCGTAAGTTTTAATGGGGAAGAGATCTCAAACCGTCTGTCCATCTATCTTTCTGTCTGTGGAAAGAACCACTTCCCACAGGTTTCCCCTTGTTTTTCCGATGAACTACTCGACATTGTCAAGTGGTTGATCAAAATATTGATCCCATGCATGATTTTTTTTGTTTTTTTGTTGAGCATTTCTTTATAATTGAACCGCTCAAAATGACGATTGCATGTATGGCAGGGCTTAACATTTCACCTATCAATTATCAGGAAGATTCAATATAAGTTCTTATCGTTTTAAAATGGTGCTAATTTTGCCCCAACCAATCAGAAATTATGTAACATTTGAAAGCCAACAACTGATTGGTTGGGGCAAAATTAGCACCATTTTATTGAATAAACCCGCAAGTTTCTTAGTATCAAGCTTTTCTGTTATGTTGTTATAGTTTTGCTGTAGCTGGGAGAGAGGAAGATCCCAATTATCCCAAAAGTAAAGATACATTCCTTCCCTAGTAATAGAACACAAAATATACCTTATCATCCAATACAACCTTTGTTCCTCCATATTCAGGCAACAGGATTTTATCACCAACTTTCACACTCACTGGATGAATGTCTCCATTCTAAAAAAAAAAAAAACAACCCCAAAATAATTATATCTTAAAACTCATATTTAACATTTGTTCTATTCTTATAAAATACAGCAGATAGTCTAAGTAAAAATTCAAAAATACTGCAAGAGGTTATCTACAAATAGGTTATGAAATCCACAGATCCAGAATTGATTTTGACCAAGGGACACATTTATAAAGAAATAGAATTACTTGAAGTCTCCAGACAACATTGCCCCAAAAGACAGAGTATTAACCAAGATACAAAAAGCTCCCATAATCCACCATAGCTGGGCACACCTAGTATGCAGTAACTTCACACGTGTATAGGATACATAAGGCTGCAGTTTCCTGTGATCGCAGGTGCCGACCCGTGATGCACGATGTGTACGAACGGCCGTTTGATGATAATTGGCCCGCGTACGGGCACTTTATTGGCCGAAATGGCAGCTCGTTTGGAGATCCGCCCGGCGGATCAGGCAACGATCCCCGCACATGTGTACGAACCTTAACTTAAATCACCCTGCCCTCTGACACAGAACTGCATTTTGTGTAAACATATTTAAATACTAACAATCATTAAGAAATGATTTAAAAAAAAAAGCGCTAGTTTAGAAAAAAGTAAAAAAAAATTCCCTCCAAGTGGAGGTAATGTTTATTGTAATCACTATATGAAGCAGAAAGTGTGTGTGTGTGTGTGTGTGTGTGTGTGTGTGTGTGTGTGTGTGTGTGTGTGTGTGTGAGTGTGTGAGACACAGCCACATCCCTGAATGACTCAACATAATGGCAACGCCCTCTGAAAGGGACACCGCCCATGAAATCCAGTTTGAATAACAAAAAGCCTGCACGTCACTTGAAGAGTGCGATTCCCCAATTCAGTAACTCAGACACAGAGGCCACTTCAGTGACACAACAGCGTAATGTACTACTACACAACTCAGAGCTGCACACACAAAACAACTGCTTCTATAAACAGAGGGAACGAGACATTTCCCTTAAGGTCTGTAACATTACACCATTGTCACACTCATACCCCAACCATCAAGGCCACGCCCCCAAAGATAAACTGCCATGCATTGCAACCATGCCCCCAAATGTGACCACACTAACAGATAGTGGTCATCCCCCCTCCAAAACATTATCGTCTGCCCCCATACATCATGGCCACACCTCCAAACATCCCAGGTCTGTTCCCGGATCACACACACACAAACATCCTGTCCATGCCCCAGCACACCCCCAAACGGCACAGCCATCCTTTGAAACAGCATGGCCATGCCCCCAAATATCAACCACCAAATGTCACATCCAAGCCTCCTGGACACCACAACATCACAGACATGCGCCCCAGACCATCCACACCATAGAATGCAGTGCAACATCGCAGACATGCCCCATCCACCTATTCAAACTGAAACAGACACACACTGCCCACATGTCACACACTACAGACAGTTACAACTAAAAGAATAAAGACATCATGGCGCTTTCAATTCGGACCAGAAAAACTATTGATTGGGAACCAATAGTCAATATAAAGTAGTCGATGAGCAAGGATAAAGTGTTAAAGAGCAAACAAGGTGACATACTGCTAACAAATGTGCAAAAAATTGAGCACGCTTAATAAAAAAACACACAACGCTCAGACAGTGCAACAGAATGAAGCCCTGCTTTAACAATACAGACAAAGAGCCGCATGTCACATGCTTCAGAGAGACGCCTGTCAGTCACTCAAGTGCTGAGATATTCAGTTGCAATCAACATGTTTTCCCAACGGCAAATTCCACGTAGCATGTTCACCACAACATTTGTATATTTACGCTCCATGTGGATAAACGGATAACGCTGTATATAAAAGATTTTGCGATAAATGTGCTATAGGTCCTTCAAGTAAATGTCACCTCCACAACTCAGAATTATTAAATACATGACTTACATTACCAACTGTGCACTCTCTCTTCCATGTAAGCCAAACACACACCTGCACGTAAAAAAAATACCACAATGCACCACAAAAGTGTACACGCCGGGAACAACTGCTAGTTATATTTAAACATATTTCAATAAAAATTAACAGTTTTGTACAATCTGTTTTGCGTACAAGTCATTTCAGTGGTATACTTTGCATTTTGTATATCAGTTATTACAAAATATAATTTAACCCCCCACCCCAAAAAAAAAATAAAAAAAAATCATAAACCATCTACATTAAGACATTGTTATGGGGTACCAGGGGGAGGGTCTTCATTGCAGGAAAGTGAGGAGCTTGTCCAGCAAGTCCAAATTTGGGCATTTCCTATGGCGGTATATTAAGCTCTTATATGGTATTGCAGTATTTATTGCTGCTTTCTATTTGGAAAAATCTGGTGGGATTTTGGGCTATTAGTTGTTTAGCTATAAATGTTTATGCTAGGATTTTTTTTTTTAAAAATGTGTCTACTGGTATATTGTCCATTATGCTTAGGAGGCATACCTTGGGGTCCAGCCCCACTGGGGATCCCATATGGTGATGTGAGAAGTTTACTATTTGTATCTGTTATAAACGCCAGTGATCTGACCAATCTGTAATACTGCCACCACCGTGCACTTCTTCCGGCTGGCGCAGAAAGCCCAATTACTCTAGACTCTTCCTGACTATGCACACCCCTGTCCTGGCAGCTAAATGGTTAACACTACACCATTCACTCCACTAATTAACTAGTTAATTAGCATCAGTCCTTCACAAGCAAAGTTCATTAGCATTTACACTTGCCAAGCTAAAAACACATACAAACTTATCAGAGGCTAACAAGAGTTTTTAGAGCACCAAAGACAAAACTAATTAAATTTTAGATTTAATATTCCAATAGGTGGACAGTGCATATAATACGAAATAAAAGAAAATGGTGTTACAATAAAAATGTCATACAATAGGTACAACAGTAATATAAAATAAAAATGATAAAAATATTCAGACCCTACTCACTCTCTAGATGTCCTGTGTCTCGGGGTGAGAAGGAAATATGATCCATACCCATTTAGCATGTCCCCTCAGTATGATCAAAGTTATAGGGGCTACAAGGATTTTTAAGCCCATTGATGAACCATCCCCCTACTTAGCTATGCACGAGGTGGGAGCGTTCAGGAATGTCCAGATTTACAACTTCAGAATCCTTCATTCCCCCTCCGTTAGGCAGATGCCATATAACTTTAGATATGTACATTTTACTGGGATATAGACCTCATATTTCTCTCCTGTATTATCAATTCCTACAATACCAAACATGACCTGTGTTTAACACATATTTCCCAAGATATTAATAATTCCCCTTGGCAAGGGAATAAGGCCTCCATGTTGGGTATTTTAATGGGCCTACCTTCCCATTCACAAATATAATATTGCTTTCCGCCTCATATTCCAATACCAAAATATATTTATTTTACATGTATGGCTGTCCTTAAAGTGAACTATTAAGGTATCCATCAGACCTCTAGCTGGATATACACACACATACATGGGATTTGTACAAAAAAAGGCAATGTTAAAAATAAAAGAAATCCTATAAAAATCTTGGTTCTATTAGTGTCACATCCCCTAAATGAATATTTTACATAATATACAGAGGCAGAAGGGAACATATTAGGTGTACCCCTATAGGTATTAGAGGGGACATATATACACACATCTTTTAGATTGTACTGGAAGTGTCAGTGCTTTAGAAATCAGGGGCGTAACTACCAGGTAGCAGGGGAGCAACCGCAGGGGGGCCCGGGAGCCCCATCTTCTTATTTTTCCTATGACAGATATAGCCTTATCCAAGAAAACAACTGGTTTCAACACGGATAGGGCCCCATCATAGTTTTGCAGGGGGTCCCAGTGATTCCTAGTTACACCACTGTTAGAAATACATGTTAAATATACATAAAGTGCAGAAGAGAATCAAAGTAGACTTGCACTCCAAAGTGAACAGTTTATTGTGAGCCAAACATCAACAGGTAACAACGTTTCGAGGGTAACACCCCCTTCATCAGGTGAAATATTTACATAAAGTGCAGCCTAACATCTAGATAAGGCAGACATTATCCATCTTATATTTGTTATATAACACTCACATTTTTCTATTTGTTTGATTTGTTTTAATAAAATCTATACAGGAAGATATTTAAATCCAGGGTTTTGAGAGATGGGCGAAACTGCTAAAATCCGTTCCGCCTCTGGACCTGGAAAATGGTCTGGGGAAAAAAAAAAAAAAACCATACATGCATCCAGAAGTGTAAATAAAATAACTTCTCACAATCAAACTGGTTTTTCCAGATTACACATTCTATTTTCAAGGGTCTCCGAAATTTTAGAAAATTATAATTTTTACAAATTTTTTGAAAATGCCTTTAAAATTCTAAAGTAACTTACTGTAAATGGCTCTGGGACCTGGGAAAATTGTCTGGGAATCAGATCCTCAGAAAGTAAGGGTGAGGCCACACTACAACGCACCAAGCGTGCACGCTGTCATGTGGGTCATTGAATGAGATTGCATGCTTTCTGTGCGTTAGCGCATGTTATTTTCGCGTTTGCGTCATTTAAGCAAAAACGCAAGCAATTGCGGGAAAAAATGCTCGCCACAAAACACGAATGGACGTGCAATTGCATGTGCAACGGAAATCGCAGGAACGTTCCCGCAATTTTCATGTTAGCGAAAGTCACGGGCGTGAACGCAAAATGTGTACGCGCAAAAAAAGTGCTAGTGTGGCCTAGCCCTAACTGATTGGTATACTAACAAATCAGAATCTTTCTTAAAGAATCTGAATGTAACAAATTGGTTATAATCAGATTTTTAGAAATAATCTGATTGGTATACTAACCAATTAGACGCTTTCTGAAAAGATGATTGAAACCAATTCTGATTGGAAAGGAATCTGATTGGTTAGTATTGCAATCAGATACTTCCTGAAAGAATCTGATTATATCTAATCAGAATTTACTTTTAGAAATAATCTTATTGGTATGCTTTCTGAAAGAATCTATTTGTAACTAATTCTAAATGGAAAATAATCTCCGATTGGTATACCAATAAAATTATTTCTAAAAAAAAAGCTGATTGTAACCAATTAGAATTGGTTACAGTCTGATTATTTTAGAAATAATTTGATTGGTATACTAACAAGATGCTTTTCTAATTAGAATAGGTTACAATCAGATTCTTTCAATAAGAATCTATGTCTTTTCCCCAGAACATTTTCCAGGTCCCAAAACTATTTACAGTAAGTTACTATATAATTTTTATAAAATTTTCAAAAATTCCTTATAATTTTCACTAGGATCACTATTGGTCAATGTGAGGTCCTATATAGAACCCAGACTCAGTGGAGTCTCCAGCTCCAGAGTTTTCCGGGGGCACAAAGGCTAACAAATGGGTCACATTAAAAAACACTACTAATCTAGGTCAGGATAAGGTAAGGTATATAAAAACAGCTATTACACACCTTATGGTTAAGCTGTGTGTTTTTGACCAAGAAATCTAAGTTTATAGAATTAAATGAAAAACTTAGTTTAAGAGCATTGCCTGGCTACATACAGGGCAATACACTGTCTGTCCATCTCGTCTGTTTTTCTATCTATATATCTTTTTTCTTTCTGTTTATATCTATCTTTTGTGTCAGATAATAAAATAGAGAAATATGAAGATAGATATATTAAAGGGCATGTCCACCCCCAAAACTATAATCCCCCCAACTACTGGCCCCACCATGTAGTGTAGTTTAATCCTTACCTCACATCCCAGCTCCATAGGTTTTTCTGAAAAAAAAAAAAATATATATATAGCGGTTGGGGCTGGGAGCCCAGGGGGATCTTATGTTAAAAATTCAATTTTAGGGTGGACATACCCTTTAAGATAGAGAGATAGATAAGAAATAGTTACCTGTGCAGTCAGTGTTTATACTTTGCATTGCTGTGAGTGAGGGGAGTGTCCAGCTGCTGCCTGCTTAGTGCCTGTCACACCTCCTGGGCTTAAGCTGCTGCTGATCCTGATCGGGAAAGTTAGACAGTCCTGCAACATCCACTTTCTGCATCACTGTCCTGTGCGGAACTCCACTAACTTCCTGAGCTGCCGGCCAGACTGTTAGGTCTTAATAAAGTTTTTTTTTTTTTTTTTTAAAGTAAACTTTATTTAGAACACTGCCCGGCCGGAACACATTGTAAAGCAGGAAGGTTTGGAAGGGGGGCACTGCATCTGTGAACTGGGGCATGCGCCCCAGTGTAGCGGCGCCACTGCCCAGACTATCCTGTCATGTTTCAATCTCATTACATTTATCAGTTCAGGACACAGGTTCATGGCTTCTATGGAGTCTATTGCTTAAATAATTAATAGACCATTAACAAACTCACTTCATTGTCCAAGAGAAATGGGCATGGAGATGTTTTTCTTTCAGTCCCCCTATCATATATAGCAGGGATAAGCAACCAGTAGATTTCCAGATGTTTTAAAAACGGCAACTCCCAGAATTTTTCTACAGGCACTCTCTAGTTAGGGAATTCAAACTACAACTCCCAGCATTCCTCTACAAGCACTCTGTAGTTCAGGAATTCAATCTACAACTCCCAGCATTCCTCTACAAGCACCCTGTAGCAAATTCTGGGACTTGTAGTTTCCAAAACATCTGGAGATCTACTGGTTGCCTATCCCTGATCTATAGATATCTTACTGTCCAGCAAACAGCAGCTCTTTGTTTCTATTGAGAGGGGAAGGGGTGAGGTGAGACTGTCACACGTTTTACAAAGGATGCAAATAAGTCCTGCAACTTCCTACTCAGAAAATGTTTTGATTGGCTAACACTGCTGTCAATCTAATATTAAGCACACCATTGGGTACAACACTAAAAGGGAAGTGAGAAATATGTTCCTTTGTAAGCTTCTATTGCCCCCTGTAAAACTTCCTGGGGTGTGGCTTAACACTCCATTTTGAAGATACCATTACAAAACAGGAGTGGGGACTACCAAGTACTTTTATTTATAGATTTTGCCTTATTTATATTTCTATATACTTTTATTTCATTAATACATATTTGTTAATATTGATATAACTATTTAGTGCATAAACACATACACTCTCCCTATGTATAATTACTTTTACCCACCCCCACCCACATCGTACCTCCAAAAAACCTATGTATTCCCCATGAACTTATACATTTATTTATATTTTATTACACACACTGGATGGTTTCCAGGGTGGAATGGCATTTTTATTGATCCTTTGAAATAACCAATACCAATAGTTAACCCATTCTTGCCAAGTCACTACACACTTTCCTGGCAGTAACCGGGCAGGGCCATATCACATGGTAAAATGTTCCCAGGGCTATATGACACTTGGGACATAATGGGTTGCAAATGGGGTCATATTGGATATTTTAAGTGGTGTTAAGTATGCCCTGTGTAATACATATCTGTTTGTTAACCTGACAATTTAGGAGATCTAATTTTTTGTGCCTGTAAAGCTTCTTCCCACTCTTCATTATCTAATGGGCACAAGTTTGAGTCCCAGACGGCTCTTTATGTCTGCATGCCTTTATTGGTCTGGGAAATCATTATCTGTGTGTATATTCTGGATATCAGTTGCTTGGGTTGTGATCCTCTCATAATAGCTGGTATTGGGTTTAGGATAAGCTATGTTGGTCGCCCTAGGAATTGTGCCTGGTAGGCATGTTTGAACAAACAAGCAAAGATCAATGCACATTCCTGGGCCCCATATATCATAATTAGTGAAGGCCGAAACTGCTAAAATCCGTTCCGCCTGTGGATTCGCGGATTTTCAAAAAAAAAATTCGAAAATCCATGTAAAAACCCATTAAAGTCAATGGGAGAAAAAAATCCGCACAGTTCCACCTAAATATAAGGTAAAACAGCAATGGTAACTTACTGTACATGGCTGTGGGACCTGGGAAATGGTCTGTGGGGAACACGTACATATATCCAGAAAAAAAAAAAAAAAAAAAAAAAACCTTTTTTCGAGCTTCCGCATTCTAATTTGAGCCACGTTCGATATTTTTCAAAATAAATTTCAATGTATCCAATCAGAATTGCTTACAAATAAAGGTGAAGTTTTAAAACTCTAAAGCTTGAAGCCTGTTATTTGCATTGTATGTTTTCAAGGACATGCTGAAAGGCCGCTGACGTGGAGCTCCGCTAATGGAGGGGGTAGGTGACCGCTCCTCTATTTACTGTATAGAAGTGCTAAAGATAATTATCGAACGTTCAAATTTGTGTGTTCAAGTTTGGGTCTAGTCCATCTCTAGTCATGAACGTAGAGCATTCCAATGGGCAAAAGGCACGTACAGCGCTAGAAGTTCACTATAATGGAGGGGCTACATAGCACTGGCTGGCGCATCATTTTGACATCCATACCACTGTCTTGGTCCTCCAGAATAGGGCCAGTAGACCTCTAAAAGGCCTAACACTAAATTTGTCCAAAACTTATAGGGGGGGAGTTAGTCCTCAAAAGGACTTTTGGGTCCAAAAAGCATGGAAAAAAAAAAAAAAACTATAACTCCAACATGGTCAGGTCTCTACCAAACTCACTTTAACACACTGACAAAGTAGCACCTGTCTAGCTGCCCTTTATACCCAGGGGGTTGGCATGGGTAAAAACAGCTGCCATTGGTGAATTTGATACATGAAAATCTTCAAAAAAGTTCATGCCATGGAACCAGGTTTGGTTCCACAATCCGGTCCATCTCTAGTTAGTATGCCAATCAGAATTGGTTACAATAAGATTAGAATCTAATTGTAACCAATTCTGATGGGAAAAGAATGCGATTGGTTGGTATACCAATCAGATGCTTTCTGAAAATTCTGATTGTAACTAATCAGAATAGAATTCTTTTAGAAAGTTCCCCAGACCATTTCCCAGGGCCCTTTACAGCATGTTACTTATCATTTTTGGCAAATTTTCGAAAATTCTTTAAAAAATTGGAATTTTCTAGAATATTCGAAATTTCTTGAATTTTTGAAATTTCCCGATTTTTAGAAAATTTTCGAACGCAGTTCGGGAAAAATTTGTAAAGCAGAATTCCGGAAAATCCGTAACTCGCGGATCTCTGAAATCCGCAGATCTGAAACCGAACTGGCCATCTCTAGTCATAATATCTATGCTTTTGCAAACAAAAACATGGGGGTTTTAGTTACAATTTTATGCATAAAAATGAAAAGCCTTTCAACCACGTCAAGGTAACCCCAGAACGGAAGGTCTTTTCTTGTCTGTTCTAATGTTTTGGTCAGATCAGTAGCACTTCCACTATTGGTTATAAAGTAATTTTGCCACAGGAGTGCTCCCACAGGCCCCCTATTTGGTAGGCATGTTTGATTTGGAGGTAGGAAAATCCTATAGTCATTTAATTGGTATTTGGTTTGCAATTTTTGAAAAAAGTTTTATGCCATTGTTTTCAACAATATGATAATTTAGTGATACCGGTTTTATACCACAGATCTGGTCTTGATATTGTTGTAAATTCCTTGAGGGTATTGTTATTTCACAGTGGGGTTTGTTAATTTAGCTGTGGTATACCCATTTTATTTAAGAATTTGCTTCCAAATTTGGGAAGCCTGTTTGAAAATTAGGGGTCTCGGGATTGGCTTCAAAGAACCTTTGTTGCCTCGCATTATATGAAATACAGGGTCTGGAAAATAGTTTGTCGTGGGGAGGGGGTTGGTTTTATAACTTTAGTAAATCTTTCTGTCTTGGTGTGGTGTCAATGGAAAAGATAGAGATCTGGGCTGCTATGTAGTATTAGTGCTAGGTAGTCCAATTCCACCTTCGTCCACCGGACGTTGCAGAGTGGACCAGGATAACTTGTGTCTATTTCCTCCCCAAACGAATGACTTTAAAATAGAGTCCATTATGCAGAAGTATTTGGTTGGTATGAATGTCGGGGGGAATGCCAAATTATATACAGTATTTTGGGCAATAGTATCATCTTTACTAGATCAGCTCTACCCATTTATCCCCAGTGAAAGTTTTGACCATACTTGTGTTTTGGTTTTGATAAACGGTATTGAAGGTCCCCTTCTTATGTGGATTTTGTACAAAATTTAACCTCAGACCTGTGGATACCACACTTATAATCCACCTGTCTGTGGTAATTAGGGACCATTCCTCTGCAAACTGGAGTAGGCGAGCGCCTACTTGCAAAGTAATGATCCCCAAACCTTTATAATGAAGATTTTTTACTTTTGAATCCTCTTCTAAAAAAGGTCTTACAATTATCTCCCCGAAGGGAAGAAAAATTACCTCTCTGGAAGGGTTTGAGAGAAGAAGAAAATTCTCTATTCTGTCTGGAAGACCTAAACATGTTGTACCTACCTATTCTAAAGGAAGGTCTGTTAAAAAATTTCTTCCCCAGGATAGAAAATCTTCTAAATTTACTATCTTCACTAGAAACCATAAATGTATCCAAATCAGAACCAAAAAGTTTGTCGCCTTTAAAAAGGTAAGGAAACCAATTTGTTTTTAGAGGTTGAGTCAGCTGCTTGATGAATAAAAGACACCCCTTCTAATAATTGATCGTTAGGACATAATTCCTGAATGGCTGAGGCCAATTGATCAATCCATACAGATAAAGTTTTAGACGTAATTACGGAAGCAACGTTAGGTTTAAAAGCCGACAATGCATTAAGAAATTCTAGCCACAGCTGAATCAACTTCAGGCAGGTTTTCCCATCTTTTCTTAAAGGCATTATCAAACGGATATCTCTTATCAAACGCAGGAAAGGGACTAGCCCTTTTATCTGGATATTCCCATTCAGCCTCTATAGAACTAATGATGGAAACATGGCCCAGAAGAAAAAAAAAAGGCAGACTTTCTATTAGCTTTAATTTTTTATCCAGAATACCTTTCAGGTTTAGGAAATTCTAAACCTAAAGTTAAGTATTTTCTTAAGTAAGGCTGCAATCCTCATCCGAGGCTAATCCTGACACCAAAACCACTCACTGGTCGATATAATAAATCCCAGATTTGCCCGCAATGACAGGAGGGAAAAATAAAAAGGAAGCCGCGGCCACCGAGAAGTTAGAGCGATTTGCTAGGCGAGCGGACCAGAATGCACCACGCGGCCAGGCCGCCATGGCGGCTGACACTGGACCTCCAAGACCAGCAGAAGAGGCGATGGAATGCTCATTTAAAGAAATCGGACCCCCATCCACGGAATCCTACTCTTACCCTGCTAAAGACAGAGGTGCTCCTGGCAATTGGAGAGACCAAACCTCACTAACAATGCTGCTGGAGGAGGTAAGGAGTTGAGGCAGGGCCTAATGAGGCAGGACTTGCAGAAATTAAGGCAGAGAGTGGGGGAGACAGAACAGGATAACCCAGGTAGAAGATACCCTAGCACCTAATGAAATAGACCTACTTAAACAGCAACCTGTATAGCCAAAAATGACGATCTAGAAAATAGAGCAAGGAGACAAAACCTTAGATTCCTGGGGTTCCCTGAAAGAGCAGAAGGAAGTCTCCCAGAGGTCTTCATAGAAACCTGGCTCAAGGAGAAATTTCCAGATGGAGGATTATCCACATCCCTGGTAGTAGAAAGGGCCCACAGGATACCAGCAGGCCTACCCCCCTATGAAACACATCCTAGGCCTCTAATAGTAAGACTTTTTTTTTTTTTTTTTATCCAAAATTTTTATTGTTTTTCAAAGAGAAATAACATCATGCATTTCATACATCGTACATATTCAACAGTTTTTGGGTTTTTTTTTTTTATACAATTCTTGTAACATTTCTAATTTATATATAGTATCATTTTCATTTTCCCGTTGATATGATATAACCTTTTCATAGCTCTTTGTTTGTTCTGGGGTTTCCTCTTTTTCAAGAGGTATGATAGGTTGGTAAACTGGGGGTGGGGGAAAACTGTGTTGCAGTGGGAGAGGGTGGGGGGGGTCACAGGCAGATGTTTTCTTCATTTTGGTAGGATATTATGGTTGGGCTTGTAGACATATTATAGTTTTGGGTTTGATTTTTAAGTTTGGGTTTCTTCATAGCCTCGATCTTGGGTCCATGTGTCATTGTTCCCATATACATTGGAATTTGGTAAAATTATTTTGTGATATGGCGTACATTTTTTCGTATTGCATGTTTGTTGTTAGTTGTTGTTGTATAGTGGTTAGTTTGGGGGTTTTGGTTGTAAGCCAATTTTTGGCTATTATTGTTTGGGTAATTGTGAAGATGTGGTATAGAATTGTTCTTTGTTCTCTGGGGAGGCCGTCCAGGTCCATTAAGAGTAAGGCAAATTGGGGGGTAATTTTATATCTATTGTTGAATAGGTTTTGGATGAAGTATTGTATTTTTAACCAGGATTTCTTTATTTTACAGCATTCCCACCAAATGTGCATCCAAGTACCTGGATTTTTCCCACATCTCCAGCAGGTAGGTGAAGTGGTTTTGTTCCATTTTGCTATTTGTTCCGGTGTTTTATGGTATCTGTATAGTATTTTCCTTGATGTTTTCCCAGTGGTTTACGCATCTGGATAATTTGAAGGGTAGTACGAAGACTTTGGACCATTGGTCTTCTGTGAATGTTTGATTGAGGTCTTTTTCCCATTTTTGTATTATTGTATTTGTTAGGTTTTCTCTTTTGTTGTCTATTGCGAGGTAGAAGGTTCCAATTGATTTGGTTGTTGTGGGTATTTTTGGTGGGAATATGATTTCCGTGTTCTCGAAGGCTTTGGTGAAGTATTTATTTCTGGATAGGAGGCTGAGAATTTGTAGGTGTTTGTAGAATTCTTTTTTAGGGATTTTGTTGTTTTTTTGTAGATCGTTAAATGGTATATATGTACTGTTGTGGAACAGCTGTTGTAGTGTGTTTATTCCGTATTGTGTCCAGTCTATTTTGAAATCGGGGATCAGGAGGTTGAAGCTGTTTAGTTGTATATCCTTGAATAGTGGTATTAAGAATTTTTGAGTTTGGTTTGTTTTTGACCATATCTGTAGTGATGCTTCGGACGTTGGTGAGATGTTTAGGTTATTTTTGTAACCTAAAAGGGTTGCACCTAGTATTTGCTTTAGCTTAAGGGGGTTTGTTTCCGTTATTTCGATTTGGTGCCACAGCTTGGATGGGTTCTCGTCATGTGACCACCACGTCCTTGTTTGGTCCAGTATGGTTGCTTGGTAGTAGTCGTATAATATGGGGGCGGCTATTCCTCCTGCTTGTTTAGTTTTTGCTAGTGTGTTCTTTTGGGTTCTTGGTTTTTTTTGTTGCCATATATATGATGTAATTAGGGTTTGTGCTTGGTTGAAGTATTTGGTTGGTACCTTAATCGGTATTGTTCTGAAGATGTAGAGAAATTGTGGTAATATCATTTTTATTGCCGCCACTCTTCCTAGCATTGACCAAATTGTTGTTTTCCAAGAGTTCATGAGAGTTTGTATCTTTGTAAGCAATGGGATGTAGTTGTTGTTATAAAGTTCTTTGTCATCGTTTGATAGAACTATTCCTAGATATGTTATTGTTTTGGCCTTCCAGTCGTATGGGTATTTGCTGGATAGATATATTTTTAGGGCTTGAGATACGTTAACTGTTAATGCTTGAGATTTAGTTATATTTATTTTGTAGTAGGATATTTTACTGAATTCTTTGATAAGATTGTCTATGTGGATGAGTGATTGTATGGGTTTGGTTAGGGTCAGCATCACATCATCTGCAAATAGTGCAATTTTGTGGATTTCTTGTTTTACCTTGATACCGTGGATATTTTCGTTTTCTCTTATTTTTTGGGCTAGTGGTTCCATGATTAGTGCGAATATTAGTGGGGAGAGAGGGCATCCTTGGCGGGTTCCGTTTGTTATTTGGATTGTTTCTGAGAGCATTTGTGAGACATATATTTGAGCTGTGGGTTTGTGGTAGAGAGCGTTGATTGCTGTTTTGAATTGGGTTGGTATATGGAATTTGTCTAATACTAAGTTCATGTATGTCCAGTTGATTCTGTCGAATGCTTTCTCTGCATCCAACGTTATGAACGCTGAGGTTGTGTTTCTTTTTTGGGACCAGTTAATGAGGTTGATGATTCTTCTTGTGTTGTCTGAAGGTTGACGGTTTGAAACAAAACCAACTTGATCCTGATGTATAAGTGTTGGTAGATATTTTTTTAGTCTTTCGGCTAGGATCTTGGAGAATATTTTTAAATCTGAGTTTAGGAGGGATATGGGTCTGTAGTTGGTGGTAATTGCTGAGTCTGTTTTGTTTTGGGATGGGGATGATTAAGGCTTTTAGCATTTCTGGGGGTGTGGTGCCTTGGTTGAAAATTGTCTCGTATATTTTTTCCAGGTATGGTATGAGGGTGTCTTTGAATGTTTTGTAGTATTCGTTGGGTAATCCGTCTGGTCCTGGAGTTTTGTTTGGTTTTAGTGATAGTATTGTTTTCCTGATTTCTTCTTGTGAGATTGGTTCTGAGAGGTTTTCCAGTTGTTCTTGGTTTAGTGTTGGTAATTCAAGTTTTTGCAGGAATAGTTGTATTTCTTCTTTGGTTGGGGTATAGTGTTCAGAGGATTTGTTTAGGTTGTATAGTTTGCTATAATATTCTCCAAATTGGTTAGCTATATCTTGAGGGTTTATTAGTTTGCTTTTGTTGGGGGAGAGTAGATAAGATATTTTTGTTCTTGCTGCTTGATATTTTAATTTGTTTGCTAAAGTTCTGTTTGCTTTGTTGCCTTGAATATAGTGGTTGGATTTTAGTCTGCGTATTAGTCTGTCGTAGTCATAGAGGTTATGTTGGTGGAGTTCTTGTTGGGCTTTTTCTAATTTTGTTTTGTTTTCTTTGTTGGGTTGTTTTTTATGTTGTGATTCCATGGCTGTTAAGTTCTGCATCAGCTCTAGTTTTTTTTGGTTTCTCTGTTTTTTTAGTTTGGATGCTGTTTCTATGCAGGATCCACGGATAACAGCTTTGTGGGCCAACCATAGTGGAGATATGTCGGTCTCCGGTATGTCATTGAAATGGAAGTATTCTTCTATTGCATTTTGGTTTTAGTTTCGGGGTGTGAGAGCAGATATGGGTTTAATCTCCATATGGAAGTGTTTTTGTAGTTGTGTCTTTCAGAAATCTGTATTGTTATCGGAGCATGGTCTGACCAGGTTTTGGTTAGGATATTTGTTTTGAGAATTCTTTGGAGTGTCCATTTGTCTGTGAGACATAGATCAATTCTTGAGTATATGTCATGCGTTTGGGAGTAATAGGTGTAATCTAAGTCTGATGGGTGACTGATTCTCCATGTGTCGTAAAGGTCTTCTTCTTTTATCCAATCTGAGAATTTCCAGTTTTTGGAGGTTGATTTAGAGGTTGTGTCTCTATTGGGGTCTGGTTGTAGGTTGTAGTCTCCTATCATTATTATGTTGCGGGGTTTTAGTTGTTTTGCTTTATTTGTTAATTTTTTGATGAACTTGAGTTGGTTTTGGTTTGGGGCATAGAGATTTACAATTGTATATAATGCATTATTTATGTTTATTTCCAGGATGATATATCTGCCGTTTGGGTCTATTATTGAATTCTGTAGTTGGGTTGCTATCGTATTTTTGATCATTATAGCTACTCCTCTTTGTTTTTTGGAGTGTGTGGCGTGGTAGATCGTTGGATAGGATTTGTGATTTAGGAGATGTTCATCTTTCTTTATGAGGTGTGTCTCTTGGAGGCATACTATGTCGGCTGGGGTCTGTTTCAGATCTTTATATAGTTGGTGTCTTTTGTAGGGATTATTCAGACCTCTGACATTATAGGAAATTATTTGGAAGACCATTTTTCCTCTTTATTTGGTTTGTTTTGTAAATATATGTCTGGGATAGTTTGGGTTTGTTTTCCTTTGGGGTTATTTCTGCCTGTAGGGGTTAAGGTTTTGGGGTGGGGGGTTATAACTATGTACAGTTTTTGGGGAAGGGTTGTATGGGGAGTCTCCTTTGTTTCTTTGAAAGGAGATATTTTGGGGGATTGATTGGCCTCAGCCTGGCAGCTTTGGGGCGGTGTTGAGATATAGTTGTTTGGAGTTTTTGTCTGGTTTAGCGGTTATATGTTGTTATGTGCATGTAACCAGGACTACATTTGTTTTACTTGGTATGTGTTATCCATAGCATTCATGTTTCATATATAACATTTGCATATACAATATATACAGTAAATACATGAATTCAAACTTTTAATTAACATTTCTGACTTTTCTCTGTTTTGTTTAGGATTTTAACTTCCTATTGGTTTTCATATTGGTATCTATTGGCTTATATGGCCTTACAGCGGCAACACATATCTATATTTCTCGTACCTCTTAATGGTTCTTAGGCTGTAGGCATATAAGTGAGAAAGTCATTTACGTTATTGTACCTTCTATTAATATAGTATCTTTGTATACAATCGTCTCAACTTTTACTTTACGTTTCTTGAGGGTTGTTTCATTTGTCTTGCGTTGTTAGGTGGTGTTGGGTCGTAGTTCCGTCTGTTCGGCTTCTATTTTTTTCTCTGTGTCTTCGTTGGGCATCTTTCAGTCTTTGTTAGGTTACCTAAATTCACTATAAAACAATTATATCAAAATAGTTATAACAGACATAGGTAAATTTTAGACAATAGCATTATTTGTTTTGTTTCTTTTGTTTATTTTGTGAATGTTATTATTGTTCTTTGTTAGGTGAGTTCCTTGTCGCGGAGGCACCTTTAGGGTTTTTACCATTGTTTCACATATAAAGCAGTCATTTCAGACATTGCAAAACCTTTGTTATGTTGTTGGAAGGGGGGGGGGGGTTTTTTCCAGTGGGGGATTTTTTTGGGGGGTGTTGCCACCCCTTTTGGTTTTTTTTTGGGGGGGGGTTCGTTTTTGTTGGGGTTGTTCGTTATCATTTGTAAGTTCCATTTTTCGATTGTCTCTGTTGCCTCTTTTACTGTGTTGAAGATTTGGGTTTTTCCGTCTTTGTTAATTATGAGTTTTTCTGGGAATCCCCATCTGTAGGTTATTCCGTTTTCTCTTAGTTGTTGTGTGATCGGTTGGAATAGCTTCCTCGCCTGTATTGTGGTTGCTGATAGATCGGGAAAGATGTAGATTTTGGTATTGTTGTGGTATGTTTGTTTTTAGTCTGGACATCTGCATCATCTTTTCTTTGATGTGGTAGTAATGGACTCTGGTTATTACATCTCTTGGTGCTGATATGGGTGCTGATTTGGCTTTAGGCAGCCTGTGGGTTCTGTCCAGTATTGTTTCTGTGTTAGATGCTGTTGGTAGGATTTGTTTTATCATTGTGGTTACGAATTCTGTGAGATTGTCCTGTTTTATTGTTTCTGGTATTCCCCGAATTCTTATATTGTTCCTTCTGGATCTGTCTTCCAGGTCCGCTATTTTATTTTTCATTATTTGGACAGTATCTGCAATTTCGTAATGCTCATCTAGTAGATCATTAAACGAGGATGTAAACTCCATCATTTTGTTTTCTACGTGGTCTGTGCGTTGCATGATTTCTGTGATATCATTTTTTAGCGGTTGTAGAAGGGTTTTCATGTCTGATTTGAAGGAGTTATATTGGGTTATTAGCATGTTTTTTAGAGTGTTTTCGGTTACTGGTATTTCGCTGGCTGGGTAGTCCGCCAGTGGGCATGTCTGGTTTGCTCCCTCTCCCCTGTCGCTTCCCCAGTGTGTCATTGTTTTTCTCATTTTTTGGAGTTGGGGGGGGTTGTTGTTTTATTTCAGTTGGAATTAACCCCATGTGGGGTGAGCTTTTCCCTTTTTGTTTTTGTGCTGGGGGTATTTCTCCCTCTGAATCTTCTGATTGATTGGGGCTGTAGTAGTGTTTTTGTATTTTTGTGGAGTCCTCAGATGGGTCTCTTTCAAATGGCTTGACTCTGTCTGGGGGCTCACTTTCAGGGATATATACTTTCTCGGGACTGTTTGGGGGAGGGGAGGGGGATCTGGACTTACAGTTCAGTTGGTTGGAGCTGTCGCTCGTCTTTCCGGTAGATTTCTTTGTTGCAGCGTTGTATAAGTGTGGTTTTGGGTCTCCGGTTTTGCTTTTTAATTGTTTTTTTGTTGTTTTCCCAGTCTCTGTCCCTGCCGCGTCCAGGCTGTGTGGAGAGCGCGTGGTTCCGGCGCCATCTTGGATCTCCCGGTCGCCAGGTGAGTTGGGCTCCTGGGTGTAGTATTCCGTCAGTTTGCGGATTTTAGTTTTGTTCCTTTTGTTCTTGGTCATATTTTGCTGTTGTTTCTTCCGTTTTTGTTTCTTTAGGGTCTCTGTCCTCCTTGTTTTTTAGCTGCCAGGCTGGAGTCGCGAGGAGCTCCTAGTACATGCTGCTGCCTCGTTCCGGTGCAGGCCACGCCCCCCCTAATAGTAAGACTACTTAATTCCAGAGAGAGAGATACAATACTGTGTCTGGCCCGCACCACACAAGATTTAAAATACGAAAATAATGCCATTTTCATATTTCCGGATTTTTCATTGGAACTACCAAAAAAAAAAAAAAAAAAAAAAAAAAAAAAAAAAAAAAAAGCCACCTTTTTAGCTATAAAACGCTGCTGCCTTACCGTATTCCATGGCATATCCCGCACGCTTGAGAGTCGTAAAAGATGGAAAGACTCATTTTTGATACCCCAGCTGAAGCCGCTAATTGGATGGATGCACATGGTGCCCCCTTAATGAAAATAGACCCCCTATTGGAATTACAAAACAAGCCATCTCTAACCATAAAACGCAGGATTCGACCTGCTGCTCTATCGTATTCCATGGTCTACCCCGCAATGAGAAAGCTCACTTATCTGATACCCCAGCTGAGGCTGCTAACTGGATGGAAATACATGGTATCCCCCAATGAAAATACACTGGTTTGGAATGGATAACAGCATTATCGTTTAAATTACTTGCGAATCCCTAGTACACAAACTACCTATTCTTATCAAACTATGTTAAAATTGAAGGGACTGTAGACCATTTAATGGTACTTCTCTTTGGCTTCTTTGGACAAAATTATTTCTTTACCCTGGGCATATATCACACCGGTGATGGTTCGGACAACATAGCAGGCGAGGGGCTTCCCCCCACATTTACAGGGAATTACAGGTCGTATGTATAATTCCCTAACTTTGTTATTTAATATAAAGTTTCAAGTTTAAATTTTGTTTATGGTTTTGCTGAACATGTTTGTTAAACTGCAAGTGTATTTGGTTTGCATCTATATATGCTACCAATTAACAATAATCTAAATATTATGAAAGATCACTACCAGGTTAAACCTCACCATATACGATACACCCCCCTAAAATATAATGTGTAACTTATCTTTAATATCTTGTAATGTAAGAGGAATGGGTGTCCCCACGAAACGGATCGCAATATTCTCCCTTCTTAATAAAACACAAACCAGAGGGTAGATTTGTATGTGTTGCACTCACTATAGATCATAACTTATATGTTATTATCAATGTTTACAATCCCCCATCCATGGGAACCCCTCTCTACCATTCTTAAGTGACTTTCCTACAGCTATATTGATATGTGCTGGCGATTTTAACATGATTGTCATCTCAAGACAGATTTTAATCCTGGAACTGGACTGGGTAGACACATGGCATAGTTGCCACCCTCAGATTAACGAATATACCTGTCAGTCAACCACGTATCACACCCTATCACGTAGACTTTAATTTTACTAACCGCAAGGGAATGATGTTACTTGAAGATATTTACCTAGACAAATATCTGACCATTCCCCAATTCTGACAATTGAAATTAAAACAACCCAAACACGATCAGAAATAGCTATAGATGGAAATTCCACCCCCTCTGGCTGAATCAGTTCCCAGACCCAGACAGATTTCTAGAACAAATCAACATATATTTAAGTTTAGACCAATCATCAATAGAAGAAACAACACAATGGGATTCCTTTAAATCACAATCTAGAACAAAAGAACAGCTCACGGTACAATCATGACAAGCAGAACAGATCTATATTAAGGATCCCACCGAAGAGAAAAACTTAACTGGTTACTAGCAACTAAACGTCTTAGTCAATACACTCAGGAAAAAGCATTGAAGAAACGTTTCTTCACCCAACAAATGTTTTTTGAACAAGGCAATCAGTCGGCTAAATTATTAGCCTTTATGGCAAAAACCAGAACCGATTCAAAAATCATATTAGAAATTAAGAATCCTGATGGCACCATTCTAACACAAACAACGGATATAGCTGACAGATTTACCAAGTACTATGAAGACCTATACTTATCACAATCAGAATACAATGCATCAGATATAGAAATATATTTAAATGACATAACTCTACCCAGACTAGACAACTCAAAGCATTCCATTGGGCAACCCGATTACAGAAACCGAAATAAGAGAATCTAGAACTGAGCTAGCAAAAGGCAAAGCACCTGGCCCAGACTGCCTCCCACTCGAAATTTATGTTAAATATATAGACCTATTGGCCACCAAACTCACTGAATTATACAACAAAACATGGTTAAAAGGTAAACTCCCTACTATTGTTGCTAAATACTCATACTCAAATGTATTTAGCAACAATAGTCCTCCTGAAAACTGGAAAAGACCTACTAGAACATTCCTCATACCTCCCAATATCGCTATTAAACCGCGATTACAAAATTTTAGCAAAGATTTTAGCGAATCGACTCCAAAAGATTATATTGACACTAGTGGCTGACGATCAAACCGGCTTTATGCCCGGTAAATCGACAACAACTAATATCAGAAAAACCATCATCCAAACTCAACTCAGTCATGATAATACGGGCCCTAGAATCATGTTATCCCTGGATGCCAAACGTGCTTTTGACTCCCTTGAGTGGGAATTTATGTGGGCAACGCTGGTCTGGGACAAAACTTTATAAAAATCGGTCCAATTGTTATATGCCCAACCTGAAGCTCAAGTAGCAGTTAATATAATTTCACCTAGTTTTAAGATATACAGAGGTACAAGACAAGGATGTCCTCTTTCACCATACTTGTTCGCCCTAACGATAGAAGTACTGGCAGAGAAAATAAGATCTAATAGTTGTGGAAACTTGGAAACCGAGAGCTCGTGATAAGTCTATACGCTGAGGATGTGATTTTGTATCTGGACACTAATGATGTATCTGTTAATTCTGTATTTTATCTTATTAGGCAGTTTGGGCCATACTTCGGTCTTTATATTAATTGGGACAAATGCGTCCTTTGCCCATTAGATGACTTACCATCATGTCCATTCCCAGTAATTTCATTATAACCTTATGTAAAATGTAAACTAAATATATGGAAGTCACTACTACTAAATGTAATGGGCAGACTTAATCTTAAGATCTTCCTATTGCTCAAGCTGCTATACACTGTAACACACTCAATGGTATATATCCCTAGGGTATATTTTGATAAGATACACCGTATGTTTAAGTTCTATCGGGCGACTTATTGGCATACCTGCACTCACCAACTAACCACACCCATGGTTCTGTGACTGCTATCCACACAGGCAGCTAAAATATGGAGGGAAGTATCCAAAATATTGGGCCACACGGGCATATATAAACAAATGCCAATGTGGCATAATAAAATTTCCCCTCACCTTAATAGATTCCATGCGGCTAAATACTGGCAAGAGAGGTATAACACGAATTTCACATGTATACCACAATAATGAAATTCGCTCGTTTAGGGATCTGCAAGCAAGTCACAATATCCCAGGAAACAAGTTATTCCCATACCTACAACTGAAACACTGTCTGCAAGTCGAGATTGGGGAGCTTACCGTAATACATCGATAGTAGCGTGTGGGTTAATATTTATGGTTTGGCACACAGTGTCTAAACCAGACTATATAATATACTGCTGAGAGCTAGAACTGGGGAGCTACTACGAGAAACCGTTGCAAAATGGACACGATATATACCTAATCTAGATGAAGATAAGCAAGACATTGTACACTCACACACACACACACACACACAACAGTTTCAACAGCCGCTAACAACAAATTAATCCAGTTTTACATTATACACTAGGCATACCTGACTCCATATAAACTACAACATATTCGCAGAGCAACCACATCTAGATGCCCAAAATGTAACACACAAGAAGCCGATTTCTGGCACTTGATCTGGGAATGTACAACAATTCAACTATTCTGGAGAAGTATTAATTTTTTAACCATTTTAATACAAACAACAGTACCACTAGAACCCGAAGCGTGTCTGTGGCCTACTCCCAGAAAATAGAGAAATAGACACCAAACCAGTCTACTCCTCCATACTTTATTCTATGCCAGGAAATGTATTACACTTAAATGTGTGGCACCCACACACCCAGCTCTCCCGATTTGAAGATGTGGATTGCCTTGGTAAACAGAGATATTCCATACTATAAGCAGATATATACTCATAGGGGTTGCCCGGGAAAATTTAACAAGGTTTGGGGACCCTGGCAAAATAACGATACCCAATAAATCAAAAATAAAGAAAACCTCCTCATAAAGTGCACTCAATAAATATATCCCAACCACAGTAGCAAACAATGGGAAACAAAAATTAAAACTTAGCTTTTAATTGTATATCTTAAAAAAAACAAAAACCTACATATAAAAATTTGTAATACTCCATCTTGACAGTGGTGAGAAAATAAGGTAAGTACTAGTAAAACATGGAAGGAAAAAGTCAGATAGATAAACGGGTGGTGGGAGATCTCTCCACCCAGAAGGGAAAGGAAAATGTATCCCTAGGCACAAGTGCCCTCCTAATCAATTTTGAATTAGTCTAAAACCCTATTTTTCTAAAAAGGAAGAAGAAATCACCAGGCTGTCAGATGTAAATAAAATAGAAAGATGAGACAGAGAGAGCGCGCTATAGAGAGATAGATATACCCCTCCCTTTGTAAGCAATAGTCTCAGTGCTAGTGTATTTAGAAGGAATATCCACTTAGAGACAAACTCCTTAAAAAAGAATCCAAGTGGATATTCCTATAATATACATCCTATCACAAATCCCTTGGAAGTATTAGTGTTTCCAATGTACATTTCCCTCATGTCCTCTCAAATAACAGGGGGTAAGACCCTTAGCAAATCACTTGACTCTGGTATCAATAATCTAACTCGGGGGGGATGAAGGAGGTTGTTCTGTGTCAGAAGGAGAGGTTGCTATGACAACACATAGCTTACATACGGCTCCCCTCCGGCACTGCGTCGGGCATTGTGCCCGATACACTCTTTCACCAGTAATAGATACAGAGATCGGGAGGGGATCCCTCATCTCAGAAGGGACAGGTGGGTGCAGATGTGGATCGGCGATGAATCACAGTATCGGCTCTCGCTGACGTACCTGTCACTAGCTGGGACGGCATGTGGGAGGTGCCGGCTTTCATCTGTATGCCCCCCCCTCCTCCCCTTAGGTGATCTCTGGAGGGCGGAGGCAACCCAGACAGCCAGGCTTCAGACATCCGGCATGACTTCTCTCTCAATCAACAGAGTGGAGGTTTTTTCTCTGAACTATTCCTGTCTTTCTGATTGGTGGCAGTGTCTGAGGGGCAGGACCAGATGACCGACTGCACCTATTACGGCACAGGCGATTGGAGACCGTAATTCATAGGGGCGGCACCACAAGATAGATGCCAGGATGGGAGCAGCCTATCATTGAATGAAATCTAAACCAATGAGACTATTGCTTACAAAGGGAGGGGTATATAAAGGGGTATCACACAGTTAGCATTTCAACTATGATTAAGCTCCGTTAAGGAGCGAAACGCATCAGGGGGACTTGGTTTTCACTGTATGATATGTGATTAGCTAATCTAACTATAATATGATGGCGAATCAGTGATGTGTAAACTGATTTACCTTTTTGTGAGCTAATCAGCCTCTAACAGGGTGTAGCACAATTTAGCACACCAGGGACTTATTAGAGGTGGTCTTCATATCATCTTTCTATTTTATTTACATCTGACAGCCTGGTGATTTCTTCTTCCTTTTTAGAAAAATAGGGTTTTACAGACTAGTTGAAAATTGATTAGGAGGGCACTTGTGCCTAAGGATACATTTTCCTTTCCCTTCTGGGTGGAGAGATACCTCCCACCACCCGTTTATACAGCATCATTTAGCTGCAATAGTAATGGTTCTCTAAACAGTATCATATCTATTCTAGACATTGTGTTGTATGCAGGAGAGAAACAGGAATATTCTTATAAGTATACATATGCAAGATACCTGGAGGCATAGATATCCCAACAAACAAGAAGGCGACTAAATCTGGTATTGGGAGATGTATGGGATGTGGTGGGTGTTTGTTGAAGGCAATTTGTACGGAGTAACATTCTTTTGAGCTCATCCTCCATTTTATTGCGATGGTGGGTTTTTTCACAAGCAGTTCTTGTATAGTTGGATAGATAGGGGGGGGATATGGGTGCAAAAGTCAACTCCTGCAAAATGGAACTATCACTGTTGAGGTCTTTAGGGGTATGGGTATAGCATAGCATATTTAAGTTGTTTGTTGCGGAGCAGGCGTTTTACCTCAGTAAATCTTGCAGCTCGATAAAGTAGTCTGGGTAGACTGATATTATTGCACTTTGAAATGGAATATTAACTTTTTTGAAGTATTGTGTCTCGATCTCTTAAATTGCGGAGTTTTATAAAAAAGGTTCTAGGGGGAGCGCCTGTTGGTGGAGGCCTAGGAGTGGTGCGGTGTGCACGTTCCACAACGAATGTGGCGGAGAAACAGTTTGACACAAAAGTGTCAATTAATAGTTGTTCAATGAAGTTGGTAGGTTCTGTTCCTTCAGCCCTTTCTAGTAATCCTACAAACAGAAGGTTGCACCTGCAAAGCCTATTTTCCATGTCGTCCGAACAGAGTAGTTATGGAGTTTTGATGGTACTCAGTACATTGTTGGAGTGAGGGATAACCATCTAGCGTACCAATTCTGGTTTCCGTCTCTGTAACCCTATTCCACCGAGTCTGCATATCCTGTCTGAGCAGAGAGATGTCCAGCTTGACTTCGTCAATTTTGGAAGTTAGCGTGTTTTGATATAATGAAATTGCTTCCAGTACCATGGTAGTGTGTGGTAGTGGAGTTGTATCTTTAACTGGGACAGGATTGGTGAGGCCTGTTCGGCGCGATCTTTGTCCAGTCTCTTATTTTGCAGCTTTGCTACGACGTCCTGCCCGGAGGTGATATTTGTGCAGGAGCAAACTTTGATGTTCCCGGCAGTTGTGACATGCAAGGTAGGGTGGTTTTTCAGTAACAGTGTTCTCCCTAGGGTCTTTTAGCCGGGCGGCCCACCCGGCTACTTTTTCATGCCACCCGGCTGGAAAAAATTCCTTGAGAGAACATTTAAAAGAATTTAGATGTAGGTTTAATAGGTGCCAATAGGTCAGTAAAAACTCCCGCCAACAGTGCCCAGTCCAGACCCGTTTTTTACACTTGTAAGATTATTTTAGCACATGTTAAATAGCTTTTCCAAAATCCCCAAGGCCCCAAAAGGGTGGCACATGTGCTTGTGCTGCCATGTTACATGGGTTACCTTCAGATGTTGTGGAACTGTAACTCCCTGCAGATGTTGACAAACTACAACTCCCTGCATTCTACAACCACGGAATTCCGGCTACTTTTTCATGCCACCCGTCTGGAAAAAAATTCTGGGGAGAACACTGAGTAAATTTATTGCCCTGAGGATCAGTGCTCAGATATTTGGAGAGGAGCTCTTGTGGATCGAGTCTTACCACATGCTGTACTAGGCCACGCCCCTGAGAACACTTATTTTTTTACTAAAATGTAATTACAAGTCTGGAGACAGCAAAACATACACATTTCCACTGTGCACAAACAGCCACACTTTTGCTAGTGTCTGTCTATGTGTGGATACAGTGGATATATAATCTTTACACAGGTATATTTTAAACTGTTACTCAGACAGTCACCAGCATCCAGGGTAACCAAATAGGATAATCCTGCAGGTCTGAGAACAGACCCAGGCAATCCTGCCACAGTATGTGGTTAAAACTAAACGCTATGCTATGTTCATTCTTATTAGTATTCACCACGGCAAGTGGCACATTTATAGCTGCTTATGTTACGACTTGGGATAACAGGATAGGATTTGCTCTATAGAATAAGGTGAGGTGGGGTTAAATACGATAATCGCTCCCCACAGAGTGTAGAATGAAATAGAGCCTTGTTATAACAGATGCAATACAGTCTATTGATATAGAGCATGGGTATTAAACTTTTCACATGTTTGTGCAAACACTTGATAAATGCCAGTGCTGAAACGTCCTGTGTTTGTTTGCATCTGCACTGAATAAAGATGGATTCAACAAGTAACAAATAGAAAAGCAAATACAACAATCCAGGACCTTCCTGTCGATATCCTTCTAGCTCCCACTCTGAACATGTGTATACAAAAACTTAGACGGACATGGCGATCTGGGTGTATATACCCAAGATCGATCTAAGTTTTGGCAAGTCCTTAATATCAATGCCTTGCATATATAATCAAATCTTTTATATATTAGAAACAGCTGGAGCACTTTAGAATATTGACTCACCCCTCCTCTTGGGTGGTCCGGGTGCTGGATAGCCCTGGACCCTTCGCCAAGGTCCAAAACTGCAATAGGAAACTGGGATAAGAAAGAAAGACTCTCTGCACTCCTGTTATAAAGATCACCAGGTAACCGGCCCAATAGGTAAAACACAGACTTTATTCAAATATCTTTGAATACATACAGTGAATGCCTGATGAGTTTCAAGCTTGGTCCATGCTCTTAATCATAGGCAGTTTAAAACCATGCTTCCGGCTAGTTTATATACTGGAAGTTCACAATGTACTCAAATCTCACTTGTTACAGAGAGCTGCTCTACTCTGTAGTCCGCTTCCTATTGAAGATGGATCCCTGCTTTAAACGCAATTTAAAAACAGCCTTATTTTCATTTATACATTAAGGTTCTATATGTGGAAGTGAGAGGACCAACAGGGTCCGCACTCTATCCGCAAGCATCGGACCCAAAACCCGACCCGCTTTTAGTCTTTCTTCCTAAAATTTGTACAGGGTAAATAACAAATGCAGGCCCACTAGTAGGAGATCCCTGGTATAGAGTACAATGTGCACTTAGGGAAAACAGTAGAGGCCCATGGTTAGGTAGTAAGGGACAGTAGGGATACTCTACTACCAACCCATGGGCATCAGCATATTTTAAATCTTCATCTGCAACTATTTTCTAGTTGATCTGTGACAGGAATAGGTAACCTGTAGGTATCTAGAGGGTTTAAAAACTACAACTCCCAGTATTCACTCTATAGCCAATTTATGCTGGGAGTTATGGTTTTCAGACATCTGGAGATCTAATGGTACAACTATGTCCTGCAGAATATAGATTTCAATCTCCACCCACTGTGTACAATTTTTTTTTTTTTTTAAACTTATTTTATTTATAAAGGCATCAATGAGTTTACAGTACATAGTATAGTAGTTATCTTACACAGGATATGCAGTCACATCATTGAAAGGGCATGTCCACCCCCAAAACTAAAATTTAACCCCTTACAGGCCACATCAAGTAGTTTAAAACAATCCTTACCTTACATTCCTGCTCAAAATAGTTCCCCTGCTGTGCCCCTCCAAAGTCCAGGAAACTGCTGTGTAGGAGCAGTGTGTGACTCATGCTGTGCCTGAGACTTCCTCAACCTCATCAAGGTTGAGGCATGCTCAGTGCAGCCCTCCCTGCCTCTCAGCCAATCACGGACGCGGCTGCCGGTCCCGCCCCCTGCTTTCAATTCCATGCAAGCAGAGGGCCTGAACACTGCAGCGGAGGAGAGAGGGCGGGTAAGTAAGAATCGGGGGACTTTCTAACAATTATATTAATGCGGTTGGGGCTGGGGGAGCATGCCCTACCACATATCAAAAGTTAAATTTCGGGGTGGACATGCCCTTTAAGCTTGTGATAACATTTGCTCTTATGAGTCAGCTGATACCGGAGTTATTTCAATATATTACAACAGGTGGAGGGAGAAGGGGGGTTTCCACGAGTCTGTGACGTAAGGGGATTGAGATTGAGTTGACCTGGGGGGGCCCAGGTCGAAATTTAGTGGTTGTTCAATTGGTTGTCAGAGGGGGGGGGGGGGGGGAGTCAGAGTTCCAGTGGGACCAAATTCTATCAAATTTGGTAGGGCATCCTCTACTTATATAGATAAATCTTAGGAGTGGGATCATATGCTTCCAGGCTGTAAGTTTTGGGGAAGTGGGGGCCATCCAGGAGAGTGCTATTGCACGTCTTGCGTAGAACAGTGTTTCCCGGAGGAATAGCAATTCATATTTATTCCATGGTTCGGTTTCCATTATTCCTAATGTGCATAGCTTAGGGTCTAAAAGGTACGGAGTATGGCAATTTGGACGATAGATGGGTTGTGACCTTGTACCAGAATCTAGCTATCTTCAGGCAGTTCCACAGCAGATGCCAGAAATCCGCTGGGGTTTGGTGGCATTTGGGGCAGTGAGTGGAGTGTGAGGGAGAGATGCGCGAGAGTTGGTATGGAGAGAGGTAGGCTTGGCGCAGACACCAACGCATGACTCCCAGCCAGATCCTCCCAGTCTCCTGTGTTCAAAGAGGGGATGAGCTTAACCCATTTGTTGAGGATTTCGGTAGAGTCTGCTTCCAGGGTAGCATTCAGGAGACATGCATATAATTTGGATATTGAGGATTTCTCCTCTCCGGATCTAAGAATATGTATTATAGGATGGGGTAGTAGTTTAATAGTGTGACTCTGAAAGTCCGATAGGAGACAATATCGTAGCTGTAGGTATTGAAACCAGGATGAGTTGGGGAGGTTAAATTTATCTTTGAATTCTTGGAATGGGATCAGCTTGTCATTTTGTATGAGATGAGAGAAGAGGGTGACTCCTTTGGCAATCCAGAATTTGGCTGCAGGGAGTGAGGCAAAGGAGGGGTATGATGGGTTAGGCCAAATAGGGGTATATTTGAGGGTTCCCTTGAGGTTAAGGGTGTGGTTGGTTAATTTCCAGACCTTAAAAACAGTTGTTTATGAAGGGGGGGGGGTGCCTCCGGCAGGCAAGGTGTTTGTTCGGGAGTCTAAGAAGACCAGAGGGTGAGATGGAAGGTAAGATTGTAAAAAATTTTCAGCATCATATAGGGGTCTGAGACTGGTATCATTTGGGTCAGTGGGGTCCGAGGCGCACCAGGTTTTATAGTATTTTAGCTGGGCAGCTAAGTAGTAAAGCAAAAAGTTTGGCATTGCTAAACCAGCTTTATTTTTTGGTCTCTGAAGAATTTTAAGACGTACTCTGGACCTTCCGGAGCCCCAGAGGAGAGTAAGTAATAAACCCTGTAGTTTAGTAAAAAAAGACTTCGGAATAAAAATTAGGCTGTGTTGGAGTATATCAAGGATTTTGGGTAATAGAACAATCTTTATTAAATTGATGTATGCCTAGGTATCGGAAGTTGTCTACTATTGGAACTAGGGTTCTGGCGAATTGAGAAAAATTAGTGTTGAGGTCTATAGGGAAGAGTGGATCAAATTGCGAGATTATATTGTGGGCTGTTTTGAGAGATAGGTCAGGATCCGCAAGCTATAAGATCATATCGTCAGCGTAAAGACTTAGGAGTGATTCATGGGACCCTAGCCTGAGTCCATTGATCTGGGGCGAGGAGCAGAGTTTGATGGCCAGGGGTTCTAAGGCTTGTGCAAAAAAGTATGGGGATAGTGGGCATCCTTGTCTGGTTCCTCTTTCGAGGGAAAATGATTGGGTCACTGTTAGAATAAATAATATAAAAACCTAACAGTCACCATTTACTCTAGTTATGGCTTGGGAAATATAGAAGTCTGACCCACTTCCTGAACTTAGGACCAAATCCAAAATGGGTGAGGCAGGACCAGAGGTAAGGCCACTCGACAGAGTCAAAGGCCCTCCGTGCATCTAGTGAGAGCATAATTCTCGTTCCGGAGTTGTCATGATCGACTTGGGTGTGTATTAGTGTTTTGCATATATTGATAGAAGTAGATTTTCCGGGCATGAAGCCCGTTTGGTCGGGGTGAATGACAGTGGTGACGATTTTGAGTCTGTTGGCTAGTATTTTAGCCAGAAGTTTATAATCTAGATTGAGGAGCGAAATAGGTCTGTACGAGCCACAGTCCCGGGGATCCTTACCCTTCTTGAGAATTAGTGTAATGTAGGCTTCATACATTGACGGGGGGGGTCTATTGTGTCGAATGGCATAGTTTAAGGTTTTGTGGAGAAAGGGTTCAGCATATTTTCCGTAAATTTCAGTCGGGATTCCATCTGGGCCAGGTGTTTTGTGTGTAGCCATTTGCGAGAGAGCTGGTTGTAGTTCGGTTAGTGATATGTCTGCTTCAAGGAGTTGGGCGTCTGTCTGGGAAAGTTTCGTGACATTAATCGTATCTAGGTATTCTTCTAGCCTGGGAGGATGTGGTTTGTGTTTGATATATGTTGGTGTAGTATTGTGCCATGTGATGGAGGACATCAGTGGTATTGGTTATTAGTCCTTTGTGTGGGGTCCTTTGTGTGGGTCTAGGAGTTGTTAGGATGGTGTTTTGATCTGATGGGCCATGTGCTAGTCACGCAAGAAGCTTGGCAGATTGGTGCCCCCGTGTTCGAAGTATTTTTGTTTATTGAAAAAAAAAAAAAAAAAAAAAAAGTTCCTTGCATTTTTTTCAGTAAGAAGTTTATCGTATAGGGACTGGTTGATTTGCCAGGTGTTTTTAAGTTTGTTGGGACGGGGAGTTTATATATGCGGCCTCAGCTTCCTGCAGCGTCTGGGTCAGTTTGCGTTCATTTTGGTTAGCCGATTGTTTGATGGATGAGAGGTTTTTGTAGATGGCCTCTCAAAACTGCTTTTACCGCGTCCCATTAGGTATTCATGGGAACTGGGTTGTGATCCTGTGTTGTGTATAGATTGATATGATCAAGGACAAGGTCTTGTTCGGGAAATAGGTTAAGCCAAAAGGGGTGGAAGCTCCAGGCTTTTCGGGATCGGGTGGTCGAGGGGTTTTTGATATTAATATGGATGGGTGAGTGGTCGGAGGTGGGTAACTCTTTGTATTGTGGCGTTAGCGGTTTTATTAACAAATGCATAGTCTATTCTCGATAGAGTGCTGTGAGTCTTGGAATGGAAAGTGTATTCCTTGGTATAGGGGAATTTAAATCTCCACGCATCAATCCATCCTAGCTCGGATATTAGTTTCCGAAGAGGAGTGGGTTGCGGGGAGAGGGAGGGTAGTTACTTGTGGGGTGAATTTATCGGGTTTTGGGTTTATTAGGGCGTTAAAGTCTCCCATACAGAGAAGATGAGCAGAGGGGTATTTGAAAATGAATGGAAGCGACTTTCAGATTGCTCTCAGGGATGCAGGTGGGGTGGGGGTGGGGGGGATCATAGATTCCGACTATTACATATTGTGTGGAGTCAATTGTGAGGGCCATACATAGATATTGTCCCCGTCTGTCCGAACTGACTTTGAGAATAGAGTATCTTGTTTGTTTACTAAGGAGGATGGAGACACAGCTGGAGTATGAGTGGGTGCTGTGGGGGGGTCCATCCAATCCATGGTTTTTGCAGATAATGTATTGTGGAATGTAGGAAGTGGGTTTCTTGCAAGCATTATATTGGAGTTGAGGGACCTCAGCTGAGAGAACACCTCCAGTTTTTTTTTGGTGTCATTGAGACCCCTTACATTCCAGGAGACAGCTTTAAGTGGTGAATGCATTGTAACATAGCATGAGCCCCAGCCCCCACAGTGTAGACAAAAGTGCAGAGAACTACACTTTTTTTTTTTTTTGTCTACACTGTGGGGGCTGGGGCCCCGGTCCAGGAGGGTGTGCTATGCTCTAGAGTGACAGCGAGCCAGGTATATATACTCCCTATTTGTAATATTTATTCTGTTTTATATACAATGTCTTTTTTAAGATGGTGAAATGTGATCCACATGGGTGGAAGGGATGACACGGGGGTGGGGCTATGTAGGTTTTTTAAATAGGATTAATTTGTTGTACACATTGTTCTGACGACGGCTCCTGTGTGAGCGGAAACGCATAAACCTGGTGATTAAAATTCATTTCTAATGAAAAGACCCGTGAGTGTGTTCCTATATCTATATCTTTAATATGAATCTTACTGAACTGCACCCGGGATATATAATCTCTGTCCCCTCCCAAGGCCACTGCTCCCTCCTTTTAGAGTCGGTAGATTAAGTGTCTATCTTAAGAGGCAAGACATGGGATGCCTGGGGATCAGTTAGTCTTTTGTCCAGGTGTCCAGTTTGGGTTGTTAGCCATGGAGGGAGAGAGGGAGAGTTATGGATACCTTGGAGCGGGTGGGAAAAGATACAGATCAGGAGGGGGTGGTAGCAGGTTGGCATGCTCCAGCAAGGATTGCGGACATAATCTTATGATTGGTCGACCACTCCTGGGTTAGTGCCGACCCCCCCATTCGGGTTCGCCGATTCGGAAGATCAACAACAGGGGGGGGGGGTATCCAGGTCGGTGAGGGACCAGTCTGGAGTGTTAATCTACTATGTTGGTGTGTCTGTCTCTAGAGAGATCGTAGACAGGTGGTAATGGTGTGAGTGGGTGAGGGATAACTCGGGAACAAATGGCTCCAGAAGGGAAGTAAAATGGGGTTAAGAGTATTACCCGATTCAGCGAGTATCTAACCAGGCAGAGGCATCGCTAGGTGTGTCGAAGAACCAGACTTTGCCATCTACTGCAACGCGGAGGTGGGCTGGGTAGGCCATGGAATAGGTGAGGCCAGCTGCCAGAAGCTGTATAACATCTATGAAGATGCTCCTTTGGCGCTGAAGTTCCAGGGAGTAACCCGGGAAGATGTGTATTGTGGAGTTCCCATGAGTCAGGTCTGGAGTGGTACAGGCCCGACGGAGAATCCAGTCCCTGTCACGTGAGTTGAGGAGACGTGCGATTAAGGATCTAGGTGGGGCTCCACAGGATCCCAGCTATTGCAAAATGGTTGGATAGACTGTCCGTTCCGAATTTGTTGCAGATCCAGTCCTCCAGGAACAAGGCTGGTGTTTGAGCCTCAGCGCCTTCGGCGAAGCCCAGGAACCGGAGGTTGACGACATGACCTGTTCTCTAGGTCGTCAAGTCGGTTCCTTGTGGTTTGGAGGTCGAGTTGAAGGCGAGAGATTTTCTCGGGTAGTGGTTGGACCGTGTCCTTCAGGGTTGATATCCAAGTCTCAGCTTCCCCAACCCTCTGCCTCATCTTTTGAAGATTGTGTCGGAGGAGAGAGATGTCCGACCTCGTTTCTTCAATCATGGTTGCCAGCGAGCGCTGCGACTCTTGTATGGCTCCAATCAATTGTTGTCGGAGGTCGGTCAGGTAGGTTCCTGGGTGGGGGATGACACTGGTTGGGATTCATCGTGGTTTCCACATTTGGTGTTAGAGTTATTGATGGAGGTTTCTTTGCGTGGTGGCATGGTAGTCTTTTTTTGCCGATCCGGTTGCTATGTTGCCTTTGGGTTTGGTTATCTGGTCGTAGGTTACTAGAGGAGCATATGTTTGGTGGTTTGCTGGTGTTATTAGGCAGTATTATCCTCGGATTTTGAAGACAGCGCCGGAGCAGAGGAGAAACACCTCATGGACTCTCTAGCTCCGCCCCCCACTGCATAAATTTACATTAAGGGAGACAGTAAAGCAATGAGCAGGTACCATAAGATGATTATGGGTAGGAAGCAGGTGGAGCTGCAGTGAAATATCTACACCGTTATAAGGCTACAACTCCCAGCATTCCCGGTCAGCACTCTGCTATTGTACAATGATTGGGAGTTTAAAGGAAAACTAAACCCGTTTAAGTATATTGCATCTGTTTCTATTATTTACAGGGAGGTGAGAATGCTTATTCTCGCCTCCCTGTGAATAATAGAACGCCCAGGGGACACTGGAACTTACCTTACCGACGCTCCACTCACAGCTGCTTCTGAGCCGACATGTCCCTAGTGCAACCCTCAAATATATTTATTTTGGATCTCTATGATCCACCAAGTGTTGGATTTAGCGGTGTGAGCACCCATGCTTGGATACAGGGAAAAACCTTATTTAAGAGCCGATGACACAGACACAGACGAAAGAGTATCCTCGAGATTGTTTCTTAAATGTACATTTTTAAGCCACACTTGATCAGATCATAGTGACACATAGTTACCATCCTTGAATGTTCGTAAAAATCACAACCGGTTGCTACTCATAATCCCAGGTAAGGCTCTATGTTACTCCCACGACTGTATTTAGGCTTGAAGAAGGGAGGGTGACAGTATGAATGATGCTGAAACAAGTTTACATTTATTTATTTATTGCCATGTAACAGCTTGTAATTTTCCCAAATTCAGAATCTTGAGTATTGAGGACATCCGGTTTATAATGTTTTATGAATGTATGTGAAGAGGATTACCTTGCTGCATTATACATTTTGCTTGTACAGCCCATGATGTAGAGAGTTGAGTGAGCCTTTAAATTGTCTGGGATTTTTTTGCCTCTAATAAATGGATTTCCGCAATACAACTAGTAACCCATGTACCGATAGTGCTCTTAGTTGGTGCTTGACCTTTCCTTAAAACCTCTTTGAATGACAAATGTTTGGGATTTTCTAGGCCTTAGATCTTGAAAGGGCAATAACCATATACCTTGAAAAGACCAAGGTGTTTATGCCTTCCCCCTCGGTTTGAGGAAAAAGCCAGGTAGTATGTCTTCTAAGTCCATATGGAACTTTGTGAGAGCTTTAGGATGAAGTTTAAAGAAAGCATATTAGACTACCCTGTCTCTGAAAATGGTTGTGTCAGTTTCAGTAGATGACCATGCACAAATTTATCCTACTCTGCAAGCAGAAGGTAGAGCAATTAATAGAAGAACTTTTCAGTCATGCCAGTCTGAGGCAGTTTCCAGTGGTTCAAAAGGGGCCTAGGTTATCCCTTGAAAGACTAATGGCAAGTCCCAAGGAACCATTTGATTGCTAGATTTTAGTGGTATACGGATTAATGCTGCAAAAAAGTTTTACTGAAGGATGAGCAGACCAATTTGCCTCTTGTAGGGCTGAAAGTGGTGATATTGGACCTTGTAGTGTGCTTTCACCAAGTTAGATGAAGTGGCCTGAATAAAGGAATTTGACCACTAGTAAACTTGAAAGTTTTAAAGGATCCTTGTGATCAGTTTGTGAATTTGACAAAGTAAGACCAGACTTTGTAGTATTGGGAGGATATTGACTTTTCTAGATTCGAGTAGCAAGCCGATTTGGCTTTCACAAGTCATATTTTGGTCTTTCCCGGTCAGCTTCCAGGCAAGGATAGATGTATAGGTTCTGAAACTTTACTGGTCCCTCTGTTAGGAGATCCTTGAGTATTGGGAGATAAAATGGTCCTTCTTCCACTAATAGAAGAGGGAACCACCTACGCCATATATAACTCTGTGCCAAGTTAATCTCAAATGGAGAAAGATTTTGGGGATTCTGTTAGATAAGAGACTTGGCTGTAGCAAACAATACCAGACAGCAACTGCTAGAGCGAGCAACATATAGTCTTGTATAAAGAGGGGAATACAACCAAGAGTTTTATATTCTCCCTCTTTCAAGGCACTGGTAAGACCTCATGAAATATGCGGTTTACTTTTGGTATCCCATATCTTGGAAATGTAAGCAGTTCATAGAAGGGCAACTAAAATAATAAAGGGAATGGAGGGTCTTGAATATGCAGGTAGATTAGACAAGTTAGGGCTGTTTACATTGGAGAAGCGACGTTTGCGTGGGGATATGTTCACTTTATACAAATATTGTAATGGGCCATACAATAAACTCTCTGGTGCATTGATCACTAATTGGTCATATTCGAGGACATGTGGACATCCTTTAAAGGGTATCTCCACTGGTTTTTCTAAGTTTTTTGAATCCATTTCTATTGAAGAACGGGAGGTAAAGGAGCTGTGCCTTACCTTCCGTTCTTCAATAGAACAAACAGGAGCCATAATAATATTGAGAATTATTGCTATTTAATACATATACTGTACTTCTGGTTGATACAGGAATACTTTCCGATTGCCATTTTGAGTCAGGAAGGAATCCCCCACCCCTTTTTTTGTCTTTTTTTATGCCTTCCCCTGGATAAACTGTTAGGTAGGATTAAAAAGGCAGTGGAAAAATTTGGACGAATGTCTTTATTCAATCTCAACTACTATCAGTGTTATTCAATAAAAAGTTCCTATCGTTTAAAATGGTGCTAATTTCGCCCCAACCAATCAGATGTTAGCTTTCAAATGTTAAACAGCTGATTGGTTGGGGCAAAATTAGCACTATTTTAAACGATAAGAACTTTTATTGAATCTCCCTTTATGTTTCTTACCTATTTAAAAATTCCCCTCTAGATTTCTTATGATGGCTCATAGAGCTCCCAGAGATGGAGAAAATCTGCTCGTACATACCAAGGAAATCAGACCTTACAAGCATAGATTTAAGATCCTGTCATGATATGGATCCTGCTGTAAGCAGATCTAGTACAGTTATTAATTATATAATGTCTGTAATAGTAGGATCCCATTTGTTTATTTATTTGTACATGTATTTTTTTTAGCTGTATTTCTGTACCATTTGGAGGAGGTGTCATGAAACTCAGCAGGATGCCAAGGATTGTTATTCCTTGGACCACTTCTAAAGGATACAGGAGACTTGAGTCTCCTGATCTCAGCAGGAGGTCAAACAGACCTGGGAATGTGTCCTCTGGTTTACCTATGATAAAGGCACAATCCCCTTTTCCATAACCTATACATAACTCTGCCTATGTAATAGAACATGGCTAGCCGATATGAAATATGGTTCCAGGTAGGTGAGACCAGTCGGTACCACCCAAACATCATGTATGTAGGCCTTGGTAGAGGCTGGGAACCTACCTTATGTCGTTCTGGTCAACTATATTTTTCACATCTGTCATGTTTGGTGTCTATCAACTGGTAAATTCATGACAACTAATTTAGTGATTTCCAGTTGGTAGCACCTTGGGCCACAGAGATATGAATTCTGTAAAACATAATGTCACTGCGGGTGTGTCTTCCATAGGTAATCACATATCTGACACACCCTCAGTCCAGCCTACACCTGTTGGTGATTGGTTGGGGTAAATCATTTGCCCACCTTTTGCCTGGGGGTAGATAAGGAGCTACACAGCTACTGGAAAGGAGCTCCTGATTTTACATCTTACGAAACATCAAAGTGGATTATAGTGAGTTACCTTTTTGGAGCCAGGGACTCTTACCATCTATGGACTTATGACAGTGAAAGTCCAAGTCCTTAAAAGAATAAGTATTTTTCCCTTTATCCATTTATTTTACTGTTGCTTGTTTTTATGTCTGTTTGTTAATTATTTTTGTAATCATTCTTGCACCGTTTTTGTTTTTCTTTTATTAAACGATATTCTATAAAATCGTTTAGCTGATTCTCCTAATGCTCTAACAGAACTAAGTAAGAATCCTGTCCTCTGAGACGCTACGTATAGTAATTGTATTATCTGGTACTATTCCTGCCCGAGTGTGGCAGCGAGTGTACAGGTATTTTGTATTATTTTACATTTATAGCCGTTAAGGCTGTTATCGGTTTCCACGGCCGTTAGTAAGTGGGTTATTGTAGTAGTTTATATATCTGGTAAGTGGTATATGTTAGTGATGACAACCTTCAACCTGGTTTTGACCCTGTGAGCTGGGAAAGCTCCGTTTGGTCTGAGGTTAAGAGCTGTAGTATTGTCACTGGTATTGGCTCCCACAGCCATTAGTAAGTGGGTGGTGGCAGTGTTTTATATACCTGGTAAGTGGTATATGGTAAGTTACGGTAGCCCTCAACCTGGTTTTGACCCTGTGAGCTGGGAAAGCTCTGTTTGGTCTGAGGTTAAGAGCTGTAGTTCCGTCACAGATCCACATACCTTTCCGTAGATCAGAAGAGAATGGCTCCCGAGTCTCTGCTACTGCAAAAACGCCAACTACACAAGGAGAGGGAAGTTGTAGCTTCCTGGTAGCTTAAATAGATGTCTCCCCCAGTACAGTAAGCGGAATTGCATCATTCTAGTGAAGACGCAATCTGCCTATATCTGAAATGGCACTCGCCACATTACCTGCAATTGCCCAAATCTGGCGTGGATGATGAAGTCTTTGGAAAACCCAATTCTGCAATGTGTAAGGTGCAGCCAGACAAATAAAATAGCGCGTATGGAGCTCAGATAGCTATAGTTTTCTAACCAGATAAGGAAGTGGATGAAGGGGCTTCAGGAGGAAGAGAGCAGACAACTTTCCCCTAGCTTGGCCACAATGAACAGTAAGGTTCACAGGACTAGCAGGCATTGTGGACAGGAAAAGTGTTAAGGGGAATGGAATGTGTCAGTAGGCTAGTGGGAGGGGCTCTTATGGCTGCCATGGTTACTGGGAGAAAAAAAAAAAAAAAAGGGATAAAGTCCAAATCTGAGAAAACATCACATGAGAACAAAGATTACAGAAAGCATTTAAGGACAAAAGCACATTTTAACCTCTGTAGCTCCATAGTGCAGAGTAACCATCCAATTTTGTTTGCAGAGTAGTAGGTAGATTTGGATACCAGTTCCAGTCTCTGCCACTTTAGATTAGCAGCTGTATGTTTTCAAAGAAATATTTACCTACAGGTATGTGTAGGACAAGCCTCTTGGAATGTCTGAAAGGGTAAGTGAATATAGAAGGTCTGTGAGAATATTTAACCCAGAGACAAAGAAAACCCACATATTTAATAGTCATCACCACTTGTGTATACCTACAAAGGCTGCAAGCAGAAGACTTATCCTGCACTATAAAAACCACAGGGGTGGTGCTTTCATTATTAAATGCTTTCTGTAATCTTAAAGATATGCTCTCATTCCCTTACATGTATGGACTAATTTTCTATATAAAAGTTGCCAGATAGGTAGGTTAGTAACTCCAATTTAAGAACAATACCCAAAAAAAACCCAACTTCTCCCCCATTACATGTCCACACTTCCAGCAGCTGAAATCAGGTACTCACATTTATAGCCGCCCTACTCTCGCTTAGATATCACAGCCCACCTCCTAGACGGCCCAGGGCAATCGTTAACATATCACTTGTCATTCGCTGGTGGGAATGTCTGTTACAACCTACAACCTCTCTCCTCCTCCGCCAGTCAAAAAAACTTGAAATGTCCCGTTGCTAGAATACAGCCAACATAATCAAGCTGGGTGCAGGAGTGTTTTCTTGCATGCTAGCTCGAGTGACAGTTAAAGGCAGACAGAATTATGCCCCCTTCACAGCAGGGCTTATTGAAGGCAGAGGTTCGAAATCAGAGGGCTTCTGTATAGGGAGGGCTGCATACCTTTACTCTTTTTTTAAAAAAAAAAAAAATGCATTGAGGCAATACAGTTAACCTTTAAGCTGGGTACACACACCAGATTTTTTTTTTTTTTTTTTTTTTTTTTTAAAAGAGGACAGACAGGATCTGAAAGATCTGGTCTGTCATATTTCAAAGATCTGCATACTCAGTCCCAAGTGTTCTTCTTATAGGAGAACGCTTGGGACTGTGTTTCCCTCGGCCGACTCCTCTATAGGGAGTCTAATGTGTCAGAGGGAAATTTTTGGTCGTTCGGGAAAACCGCCACACACTAGTTTGGGTGTGAAATGGAGTCTGGGTCTCCTGCACAATACAGTGTGAGCTCTGTTGGGACCTGTCAGAAGAACAGAGGAGAAGAGCAATGCCAGATTCTGTATCTGGGGACATGGCAGTTTTGAGTGTGATCATCATGTTTGAGGGTATGGCCGCGACAGCAATATCTGGGGGCATGGTCACATTCCAGGAGGCTCTGCTTTAACATGACCTTACCCGCAAATGTGATTTATATCACCAATAGCAACAGTCTTTCCAGGGTTTAAATTTGAAACCTTCCAGGAGCAAATTGTGACATCTTACAGACCTTAAGAGAAGTGCCTCGTTCCCTCTGTTATAAAAGCTGTTCTGTGTCTGCAGCCATACATTACACTATTGTTGTGTCACTGAAGTGGACTATTTGTTGATTGTGTTTTTGAAGTCGGGCAGCGTATGGTGCCCAGGCCCTTCATCTGAGTTGCTTAATTGGGGCATCACACTCTGCAAGTGACGTGCAGGCTTATTGTTGTTCAAACTTGACTTCAGGGGCGTCGCCGTTATGTGGATGCATTCAGGGGTATGGCTGTGAGGTGAGCACATCCATACAAGATTTCTACTTTATATAGTAAATTGAGTGTTATGCAACAGTTGTTTGGTAGCTATTCTGCTAATGAACAAATTTGCTTGCAAAGGATAATAAAGTAGGCTCAATATGTTCTAGGTTACGAGTTACCAACTTTGGATACATTAATTATCACTGTAGTTTCAACAGAGCAAGCAATATTGTTGGAGATATTTTTCATCCATTTAACTACCCATTTTTTCTTCTTCCTTCTGGCAGAAGGTATAGAGGTCTTAACAGGCCACTAAATTTAGATTATGTTTTGTATTTTATATTTTATGGTATATAAGGTGGTAAAGGTATTTGTAACATTCACCCGAGAAATAAACCCAGTGAAGTTTGAAACATGTTATCCACATTAAAGTTTGAAGCAACTGATATTGCCTAGGCTCTCATTATCCCATCAGAAGAGTGTAGTAGAACCTTCAAAAGTTTGTCTGCTTAAATAATCAAAGTGAAAGCTTTAACAAGATGTTAAGAAAATAAAATCCAATAAATGTTAAAATATAAATAAAGGCTGGGAAAGACATATTGTACAGAGGAGAGTGTTGCATTACAATTTTGCTTTCCCCAGTTTTTTTTCCTGCCCCTTGTAGTTTATCATCTTCATGTAATCGGTTTCTTTACATATTGTAAAAACTTTGTTTCTGCTTTGACCTGCAGAAGTACTGTTGCACATCAAAAACGGTTATTCTTCCAATAAGCAACTCACCACCCCATGGCTTCTAAAAAACATTCCTTTATTCAAGCCAGACTAAACACATGCTTTTTAGCCATTTTTGATGTGCAGCGGTACTCTTTTTCCGATAGCGGATAGTACTCTACTTAGGCTAGCTGCAGCGATTATTAGATGGCATCTTTCCTGAACAGAAACTCGAACAAATATTTCGAATTTATGAAATTACAGAAGAAATTAAAAGGGCATGTCCACCCTGAAAATAAACTTTTAGGATAAGGTAGGTGCTAAAACAAGTGATCTTGGTAAATTGAAAGTTATGCATTCATTTCAACTTAAAACAAAACTATAGTTCTCCTTTAATCATTAGGCTTAAAATTGCAAAAATACCTTTCCTTTAGACCCGCCACCAACAGCCACAACAGTTGCTTGTAACACTTTGCCTTGGGATTTTTCAGGAAGCATTATTCCACCTTTAGTAACAGTTTCTGCTGCAAATCTTTCAATAAGAACACGGTCAAATAATGGAATAAACTTTTTGAATGCTTGGCCTGCCTAAAAAAAAAATAAAAAAATGGACAGACTGTTAACCTAACAGACATAATGGCATGTCCACCCCAAAATATATTACAGACGTTATCACACCATTTTTGTTTATGATAATCCTTAAAGGACTTACAGACCCAGACCCCTTGCCATCTGGGGCATGCCTTCTCTGCTGTAACATGTTGGTTATGAGCATGCACAGCAGCAGATGCAGCTGGTTTTAGCCATAATGTTACAGTCACAACTTTGACTAATGGCCTATACCTAGTATCTGCAGCACAAAAGGAGGAGTGCCTGTGAGGGATCAGAACCTGCAAGTCTTAAGAAGCGTCCTATCAAAAAGGTAAGTAGAACAAAAGTGTGGGGGGGGATTAACATATCTGAAAAGGATAGTGGATTTCAGGGTGGACCTTTAAACATCATTTAATCATTGTGTGACAGGTCATGGATCTCCATGATTTCTCATTTATTTTTCGATTAAACAGCAACAGGTATGTTATAGCCTTAAATACAAGTTTTGGCTGGTTTCGTATTTTGTGTGTTTTTAGTTTTTGCCAATGTTTGTTTCATACTGGTGCCCTCTGGTATTTAGGAGCAGCATCCTAAATACCTATATAAGTGGTCCTGCTATGATCATGTGATTCAGATGCATTTATTTAAATTCTACACATTTAGCTTACAATCTAAAGTGTGCAAGGGCACCATACAGCAGTTAAGTAATCCACCATAGCGTATCACTTTACAGTGCCAGGGGAGAAATAGCATTGGTCTCTCACCACTATGTTGCTAAAACCGGACGCTTTTTCCTTCGCAATATAGCCAAAGGTTCATTTCTCTCCCAACCACCGCTATGCTTATGCATGTTCTCATCATATTGCGCCTGGACTATTGCAACCTACTACTTTCTGGTCTTCCTGCTTGCCACCTCTCTCCTCTTCAGTCTAAACTTAACTCTGCCACACGTATGGTTTCGCTCTCCAATTAACCGGATCCCAAATCTTCTCTGTACCGGACAACAACTTGGCTCCCCGTTAAACAGCGCATTACATACAAAATCATTTCCCTAATATTTAAATCCCTTCACACTGCTGCTGCTCCTTATATTTCCTCTCTAGTCTCCCCATATATTCCTGCCCGTACCCTCCACTCATCGCAGAACCAGCTTCTGTACAGACCCCCCCCCCCCCGTATTTGATCGTACTATTAGCACTTTGTATCTGTGGGTTACCCACCTAACTAGATTTTAAGTTCTATGGGGCAGGGACCTCATTACCTCTTGTGGCAAAGCTCTAGAACTTCTATTTATATAAGTTATATATTTATGTACTGAACTATCTATATATTTATCCCCCTTGTATAACTATTTTATTTTAAATACTGTACAGCGCTGCATCCCCAAGTGTTGCTATATAAATAAACATATACATACACTGCACAAGAACTCATGATCACCCTCCCCATAGAGCAGCATCTATCTGTGGATATATTCAAATTGCTCCAAAAGAGACAACGCCAGTGCAAACAGCCCCGACGATGTTAAATGCCGATAGCAGCACTCGGAACATCGCTACCTGGCACTGTTCTATTTCAGCTGGCGTTGAAAGTGCCACAATAAAATGCCGATTTCGGCATATAACATCGCTTGCTGCGGCTGCGCTGTTAACTTTCGCTTTAGCCACCCAGCTGCCGCAAGGAAGGAATTAAAGTCACACTAAACGATACAACATTGGTTAGCGGGACTTAAACTCCAAATCAGGAGCTATGCGCCCATTGGTGCATTGCCCTGAAAGTGTGTGTGAGGTTTAAACATAGTGCCATGAGAAAAACCATCCAAGAACATACGAACTCCTTGAAGGGGGAGGGGGGAATTAGAACCATGGACTTCAAAGCTAAAATAAATAGTTAACTACAGAGCCACGAAGTAGCTACATAAAAATCACAATATAAATTGTTTTTCCGATTAATGTTCGAAATAATTGTATTTAAAATGCATTGAACGCCTGCGCTCTTTTTAGAACCGTTAGTTCCCATTGACTACACATCAAGCATTTACTATACAAACTAGAGCAATAAATAACAGAATCAAGAGCCATGACCTTTTGCTTCAGCGCTCAACACCGACTACTCACCATCCTTTCGAATGTATTATACCGCTAAATCAAATAAACCTTTACAACGCTTCTGTTCCAAAAATGAAGGACACTAACATTGCACGTGAACTTAAATCAAATTTAACGCATGCGCAGTGAATTTAGTTTGCAACGCTTAGAGGTACTTCATAGTAATATCTAGTCAGCGTTCATATTACAAAACAGAAAGGTTCTCATTCGACTCAGATATAATTAAAAAACACGGTTATTGGGGAAAAAACAGAAAATCGTAATTCTGGAATATTACATCCGGGTTACCTGTTAATGTCACCTCCAACATTGGAAGCGGATATAGTCTGGAACGTTCTGGAAGATCAGCCCAGGAACTTGCATAACACAAAACATCATTTTGCATACTGCTTTCTCGCTAATTAAGACTATTGGTTTGGATTTCTGCGAGTCAGATCATTTGTTCAAGCTAGTGACTGGGTAGCTATCGTTTCCGGTTAGAAAGTGCACGTGATTTTGAGTACTGTTTTCAGAAAGCCTCTGCTGTTACCAGTTTGAAGGAGACACGTGTGACCGTGGCGACTTAGTTTGAACTTTGGGGAGGTAAGTGTTAAATATTCTCTATGGCGCAAATTTTAATTTTGTATTAAATTAGAACTAATGGTGGCATGAAATATCTAGTTGATTCGCGAGCATTTGATGCTTGGTTAAAATCTTTGCAGTAATGTCTTTTGTTTTAAACGCTACATCAGTGTTTGCTTTAATCCCTGAAACCCAAATTGATTTGCAACGTAAAATGATTGTAATTGAATATTAAATATTCCTACTGAATTCTCCGAAGTTACATTTCTATTTTGAATAAAAATATTTTCAGTGCAGTAAGTTAAACATAAATTTAACTTAACTTTACGTTGATTATCAAATTTAAGTACAATATACACTTTACAGTGCATAAAATACTGGTAATTGCAAGTTTAAGAGCACAAATGTGCCACAAGAAAAATTTGTATTGCCTTTTTCTTGAAGTTTGAGAACACCTGTTCCTACTTTTAGCTAAACCATTTTTCTTTTCTTTTTAAAAATGTTGAAATCTGATTCATTTTCAAATCCTGGTGCTGAATGAAAAGAACTAAACCCAAAATACAAAGACAGCTCCACAGACTATAACTGTAACTTGGTAAAACCATTTGTTTCTCACCTCTGAATTCAGCCTCTTAGTGTAGAAATCATTTATAGAACATTTCTGAGTACTGGCAATCTATGATGTCACGGCTGGCTTCTAGAGTTGTCTCTTCCTTGTGGTCCTGGACACAAAACTCCTTCTGCACATGCTAACTAGCTACCTTGTGTTTGTTTCCCATTCCCCTTATGCTTAGTTGCATGTAACCGTTGAACTTGGCCAGTGACTCCCAGCCAATTATCAGAGATAGCAGTGAATGTTATTAGCAGATATTCCTGCTCAGAGTGGGGGGAGGTGTTAACCCTTTTCATATATATTTAGTAAAGCATATTGTTAACCCTTTATATTTGTCATTTCTGCAAGAGACTGTCAGGCTCATTTACCCAGAAGATAGATAGATGGATATATATATATATATATATATATATATATATATATATATATATATATATATATAATTATGCGTGGTTAGTCCTCAGCACTCCCCTCTGTACACAGCCGCCTCGGTGCATCCGTAAAGACATATGTAGAACAACGAAACTCGGAGCACTCGCAGGACTTACTTCACGGTACAAAACTTTTATTCAACAAGAATCAACGCGTTTCGGCCATTGTGCTTACGGCCGTCGTCAGGATTACAGATGAACGTTGTGAGTGAGTTTAAATAACGTGTGATTAGTGACACACCCCCCAACCCTCCCCCTAACCCACCTATCAAATCCATTAGATCCATTAACCCTCAAGAGCGATCCTGGGACCTGATCAGGTGCAGTTCCATCACAGTCCCATTACCATCCTTGTCAGGTGACAGTTCTCATGCTAAGAGATATATCGTGCAGTGTCTAAAATATATGGGTGCCCCCGATTCATGTCGGGGTCTAAAAGGACTTAGATTGCCTCATCCATGTGCCAAAAGTCACTGAAATAGACCAAAGGCTAGCTTTTAAATCAAGTGCATATAAATAGTAAAGTGCTAAGTGTCTAGGCTGTCTGTATAAATAGACAGAAGCTCGAGAATAAAAAATGAGGTAAGACATAAGGACATTAAGACGCACCCCCTAAAGTGAGTCAGTGTGCAGTCATACAAGATTAAAAATATTTAAATATTTAAATAACTAAAAATAAGACTATAAGGAGAAAGACCTCCTTCACCCATGATGATAGTAAAAGGTGCGTGGTGACTAATTGACAATGTGAATCATATGGTAAAAAGACAAATCTGGTTACATAATAAAATAGTAAAATAGTATGAAGCACTACATATCGCTGGATACATCAGGGGACATTAAGGGACAAAGTACATACTGTTGGTCCAGCGACCAGGTGCGCTAGTCACCATTGGTATAAAGTATACATTCCATCAAGGTTCATGCTCAAATCTTACTATATATGCGGTTACTCTAGTTACTATTAGGGGAAGGAAGCCGGAGTTCACCTGGGTTACAGAATAATGCTATTGAGGTACGGCGTACATCCGAGGGGCGACTAGATAGGGGATATATCACCCACTATGCTAACTATAGAGTGAAGTTACTATAGAGCCTTCTCTCCTAGATAGTCTAATGAATAAAGTGGATCACTATATCTTAAAGAAAACAGGATAAGGACAATTGTTTCATTTCGGTCCGATTCGGACTGAATGAACAATTGTCCTTATCCTGTTTTCTTAAGATATAGTGATCCACTTTATTCATTAGACTATCTAGGAGAGAAGGCTCTATAGTAACTTCACTCTATAGTTAGCATAGTGGGTGATATATCCCCTATCTAGTCGCCCCTCGGATGTACGCCGTACCTCAATAGCTTATTCTGTAACCCAGGTGAACTCCGGCTTCCTTCCCCTAATGTAACTAGAGTAACCGCATATAGTAAGATTTGAGCATGAACCTTGATGGAATGTATACTTTATACAATGGTGACTAGCGCACCTGGTCGCTGGACCAACAGTATGTACTTTCCCTTATGTCCCCTGATGTTCCAGCGATATGTAGTGCTTCATACTATTTAACTATTTTACTATTTTATTTAGTAACCAGATTTGTCTTTTTACCATATGATTCACATTGTCAATTAGTCACCCACGCACCTTTTACTATCATCATGGGTGAAGGAGGTCTTTCTCCTTATAGTCTTATTTTAGTTATTTAAATATTTAAATATTTTTAATCTTGTATGACTGCACACTGACTCCTTTAGGGGGTGCGTCTTAATGTCCTTATGTCTTACCTCATTTTTTATTCTCGAGCTTCTGTCTATTTATACAGACAGCCTAGACACTTAGCACTTTACTATTTATATGCACTTGATTTAAAAGCTAGCCTTTGGTCTATTTCAGTGCTTTTGGCACATGGATGAGGCAATCTAAGTCTTTTAGACCCCGACATGAATCGGGGGCACCCATATATTTTAGACACTGCACGATATATCTCTTAGCATGAGAACTGTCACCTGACAAGGATGGTAATGGGACTGTGATGGAACTGCACCTGATCAGGTCCCAGGATCGCTCTTGAGGGTTAATGGATCTAATGGATTTGATAGGTGGGTTAGGGGAGGGTTGGGGGGTGTGTCACTAATCACACTTATTTAAACTCACTCACAACGTTCATCTGTAATCCTGACGACGGCCGTAAGCACAATGGCCGAAACCGCTTGATTCTTGTTGAATAAAGTTTTGTACCGTGAGAAGTTCCTGCGAGTGCTCTGAGTTTCGTTGTTATATATATATATATATATATATATATATATATATATATATATATATATATATAATATATATATATATTATATATTATTATATATATATATATATATATATATATATTATATTTATATTTATTTTTTTATTTTTTTTTTTTTTTTAACTCTATATTAGCGTTGGATGCAGGGGTTATGCAAAAATCACCCGCGCAATCGTCACTCACGATTCAATATCGTGTTTGCGTTGGTTTTAGCCCAGCAAATAGCTGGCATTAAAATCCTGCTGTGGGATCCCAGTAAGGGATTTACCCACATTCGCAAACGTGATATTGAATCACGAACAGGACCATTACCACCAGCGATATCGGCTCGGGGTAAATATGCCTGTGTGTCTTTGTAAGTGTTTATTTCTGCACTTAACCATTTATATTACTGTGTGTATTGCTGCAATGTATATTTAGGGCACAGCCACACTGCAACGCACCTGAATCACATTCCATTTACATGCGTTTGTGCTTGCGATTTGTCCTTTTTCATCCTGAAAACTAATGCTATTGCAAGTTTTTGGTGCGTTGCTGTGATTTCAATACAATTGAAAAATCGCCTGAAACGCGCTTGTGTGGCCTAGCCCTTAAAAGTTTAATGCAAGCTGCATTGATTTCACTTTAGCCATACAGCATGTATTTAATGCAATGGAACTTTGCAGCAGGTCAATTTCCTGAAGCTGTGGCCCCACTTAAGTGCAAGGGAGGGCGCACGTTCGCAATAATGCGCAATCGTGCTCCCTTCCGTGCATGGGTGTTGCCTTCCACAATTGGACCCTAGCAGAGCGCATGCAATACAGACCAAAGATGGTGATCGCATGCACTCCAATAGCACACTGAAAAGCATTGCATGTAGTGAGGCCGGTCCCATAGGCTATTACATGCCTGCACAATCGGATCACAAACTGCAATCCAAGATGCGCGAGTGGGAGTAGCCCTAAGAGTTTGAGTCTTAAAGGGAAAGGTGGCACCCCCAGTAGAATTGAACTGACCACTTTACAAGGTACACTTATAAAAACAAAACAGCTCAGAGCTGCAGGTGCAGCATATTGACTTGAACATGGTCTTGGTACAGCTCTGTGCAATGCATTTTACAGGCCACCTTTGCCTTTAAAGGGGAACTGTGGTCCAAAAATGACTTTAGTTAAATTCACGAATTGCTTTCCTGAGTATTTTTGTAATTTACTTTATTTATTTTACGTAGTTTTGAAGATATTTACATTTTTAGGTGTGATATGGGAGTAGCATCACCAGATCCCCTGCACTTCCTGCTTCCTGGTCCAAAATCATGTTACAGTCCCTGTAACATTATGTGCAACCATTTCTGCCTGTCAGCTTTGATTCCTATATATTAGTTACATACTAATCTGTTCCCTGCACTCCCATAAGTCTCTCTCCCCCCACACATACCTTGTGCTTTGATTCCCAGCACATCGAGTTACCGGTACTCCACTGTTTCCTGCTGTTATCTTAAAGCCTCTCCCTGCTGAGAGCAGCTCTGCTCCCCCTCCTTGTTTGCTTTGAATCACATACACACTGGTTAGTTCACAGCTGATCCCTGCCGGTAACCCGATCTTGCATAGAACTGCTATGTGCACTGAGCTAATAATGGACACTGAGCTGATAGGAGGTAGAAACAGTTCTGTGGCAGATCGGGTTACCGGCAGACATCAGCTGTGAATGAAGGACCCATGCAGTAAGTGATTCAAAGCAAAGGAGGAGGAGAGGAGGGGGAAGAGTTGCCCACAGTAGAGAAACGCTAGTGCTGAAAACTGCCAAGTTCACTGAAAATGACCAGAAGGATTGGGCAAGTTGCTGGTACTGACCTGTCTGTCTATGCATGGGAGGGGAGGGACTTCCGGTCACAGGGTAAGTCAGTGTAATTTATGGCTGTGCTCGCCGCTGGTGAGAGAGAGGAGCAGTCATTAGAATGGAATCTGAAAGTCTCCCACCCCCTCATTTTCTGATCATTCATATCTATGTAGCTTGGGCTCTGCTCTAGACAGAGAGGTGGTTGATGGCTCTTTTTAAAGGTTGGGACTTTATTTTAGGATAAACTTGTTTTTAAACCACAGTTCCCCTTTTAGACCCAAACACGTATTAAATCTTCATGCTGCAGTGCTAAGTACCATTGCATTAAATACAAACTATATCAGCCTGCATCATGCTTCTAAAGAAAATACTAACAACCTTTTGTTGTGTATATATTATCAGGCCTATGTAATAAAAGTCCTTAAAATCTGATTGGTTGTAACTTTTAATACATAGGCCTATATATGTGTTTGGGTCTTAAAGGCAAAGGTGGGAACCCTAGTTGTAAGAGGGTTTTTGTTTATGCAAAACTTCCCACAGGCAGCCCACCTGCTGCATTCATTTTATTGATAACCTATAAAGCTTCAGCTTTCCTTTAGGTTATATCGTGTCTGACTACTTTTTGTTGAATATGCTTGTGAAGGTTCTCCTTCATCCAGGTCATGGTAATTATGTGGTAATCGGTTGGATTACATTACGTTTTGCCTTATTGTATGGGTATTGTGTAAATAGACCACCCAATGTCCTTTTACTAATATAAAATATGAAAAAGGTTAACGTATATATGGGTATGAACCAAAATACCCATTTTTACCTAGATAACTAGTAAGATTGATTGATTAGAGTATAAATTGAGGATAGAAAAAAAAGTTAACTGGCCCCCCAAAATAAAATAATAGTCCAGTAATGGTTATTCACAACACAAAAACATGCATTTATCCAGGGTGCCTTCCCCCACATTTTTAATACTTTCAGTACTCTACACATCTACTACTTCTCCGGTCTCCTTCCTTTTGGCTCTCCTACCTCTAAACTGGTAAGAACTGTTATACCCGAGGATAAACAGGTTAGATTTTTAGGCTCATTTTAAAATTAAAAACCTCCATTTATACTAGAGTATATATGGTACACGGAGAAAACAAGCAGATGAACTGCTAACAGCATCTTTATTTCATGTGCTTATAACATGGTTTAGGCCTCATGGGCGCTTTCTCAACTGTAATTTGAAAAAGGGCCCATAAAGGCTTGAAACATGTCATGCATGCACATAAATATCAGAAACTTTAATGTGCATGCATGACATGTTTTGAGCATTTATGGGCCCTTTTTCAAATGACAATTGAGAAAGGGCCCATGAGGCCCAAAACATGTCATATGCACATGAATTAAAGATGCAGTTCATCTGCTTGTTTCCTGGGTGTTACCTCTTACATTCTATATTTGACTTATTTTTGTGCACAATTGAATGGCTGCATAGATATAGGAAACCTACCTGCCTTAACCAGTGTTATGGATTATCTGTATTTATAATATGTCTTTTTACATCTTACAGAAATGCTGCACTTACTACATCGCGTGGTACCAGCATCCAGAATACTGTCGTTACAATTGACCCGCCAGTATGCTAAAGATGTCAAATTCGGAGCGGAGGCAAGAGCATTAATGCTTCAAGGTGTTGACCTTTTGGCTGATGCAGTGGCTGTTACAATGGGGCCTAAGGTAATGCTTTAAAATAAAGCTGTGTTTGTGTATAATGAAATGCAATGAGTGATAACTGCAGCTCAGAAATGAGGAAGTTAAGTGGAGATAATCACTTTACAATAGTTACAACACACTCTTTGAATGGCTGTATCTTTCAAAGTTATTTTTTAAAATAGAAGATGTGACGAAACTACAGCTCTTAACCTCAGACCAAACGGAGCTTTCCCAGCTCACAGGGTCAAAACCAGGTTGAGGGCTGCCATCACTTACCATATACCACTTACCAGGTATATAAAACACTGCCACCACCCACTTACTAATGGCTGTGGGAGCCAATACCAGTGACAATACTACAGCTCTTAACCTCAGACCAAACGGAGCTTTCCCAGCTCACAGGGTCAAAACCAGGTTGAGGGCTGCCGTCACTTACCATATACCACTTACCAGGTATATAAAACACTGCCACCACCCACTTACTAATGGCTGTGGGAGCCAATACCAGTGACAATACTACAACTCTTAACCTCAGACCAAACAGAGCTTTCCCAGCTCACCGGGTCAAAACCAGGTTGAAGGTTGTCATCACTAACATATACCCCTTACCAGGTATATAAACTACTGCAAAAACCCACTAAATGTAAAATAGTACTAAATACCTGTATCACTCGCTGCCACACTCAGGCAGGAATAGTACCAGATAATACAAGGTATACAGAATACAATGACTATATGTAGCATCTCAGAGGACAGGATTCTTACTTAGTTCTGTTAGAGCACTAGGGGAACCATCTTAACGATTTTATAGAATATCGTTTAATAAAAGAAAAACAAAAACGGTGCAATAGTGATTACAAAAATAATTAACAAACAGACATAAAAAGAAGCAACAGTAAAATAAAGGGATAAAAGGAAAAAATACTACCTTAAAAGAATAAGTTCATTTGATGAAAAAGAGTTCCTTGGCTCCAAAAAGGTAACTCGCTGTAATCCACTTTGATGTTTCATAAGATGGATTAAATCAGGAGCTCCCTCCAGTGGCTGTATGGCTCCTTATCTACCCTCAGGAAAAAGGGGGGCAAATAATTTACCCCCAACCAATCACCAACAGGTGTAGGCTGGACTGAGGGTGTGTCAGATATGTGATTACCTTGGCTGTGTTTCTTGACACCTCAGCCAAATGGTAGAGAAGTACAGAAGAAAAGGTGGAAAAGACAATGTACAAATAAATAAAACAAATGGAATCCTACTATTAGTGATATTGTATAACTAATAACTATACTAGATCTGCTTACAGCAGGATCCATATCATGACAGAAGCCAATCAGACAACTATGAAAAATAATCTATATTTTTTTTGTCACCAATTCTATAAACATCCTTGAAAGTTATATACCAGGAGTACATTTCTCAGTCACAATGGCAGCAATCACTAATAGATTAACTGCTCCCCAGACTGTTCGAAGTCCCTAGTTACCCATCTGTTTTTTTTTTCTATTTTTTACCTGGCCACTGGTCTTGTTCAGGGAGGGCATTTTCTCTCTGTGTTCCTGAAGCTTACCAGTGTTGCAACCTTTGGCTTAACCTGTGGAAAGAGATCCTGTATGTGGAGTGGCCCTTTTCCCTTCTGCAATTGGTTTGGCAGTATCTACCATTACTTGTTTAGCGACCCACACAAATTTCCGATTTTGGCTGTGTAGTAGATGCGTCCCTTCCTGTTTTGGTTTCCTTCTGCCCTGTTCTGCGGTTCATATTAGAAGTGAGTTTTGTGTGGTGACTACTTCTGGGTGCATAATTTGGTTGTGCCAAGATGGCATGACGTTCTTGTGCGACGTAAAAAAAAGGGGGGGCACACACAGTTCCAGTTCCCTGTTCTACCTGGCGTTTCCTGCAGAGAGTGCTCTGTTTGTGTCTACCTGCTGGTAATTGTTGCATTTCTTGTTTAGTTTACTTTGTCTTTGTGAAGAAAAAAAAAATCTGTAAGGAAAAAGAGATTATCAGAAAATTGGACAACTCCTATAACATCCTAAATCAAGGAGTCACCGGGAGTGTTTCTTTTCTAAGAGGTAACTCCTATGAGGTAGTTTTCTTGTGGACAGAGATGTCCAAGATCCATATCCCCAAAAGACAAAATCAAAAGGCCATTTCTCTAAGTCGTCAAGATCAGGAGTGGCAGTTTTTTTAGACTGTTAATTAAAGTTAACAAAATAGTAACAAAATAAAACGGATATACCTTTTTATCAGGGAAAAGGAGCCAGGGCTTGAAATATTTGAATTGGCTCGCTAGATAGTAGAGATGGAAATTTGGAATTGCAAGTCCGGCTAGCAGTTTAGGTCTTTGCAGAGTTTTAAGGTGAACTCTGCTTTTACCTGATTTTCAGAGAAAAGGGTATTAATATGCTGTGAAGTTTTTGGAAGAAGGAGTCTGGAATATAGCTTAGACTGTGCTGAGATATATAGTAACTTGGGATATATCTCGGTCGGAGATATCTGGGTGTGAACATAGTCTAATAGCTAGAGGTTCTATTGCTAAGGCGAACAGATAAGGAGAGAGTGGGCAGCCCTGCTGGGTGCCTCTATCTAATGGGAAGGGTTCCGACACCGCACCATTGATTTTAATTGATGCTGTGGGGCATTTATACAGTAGTTGTATCCATTTAAGGATTTTGGGGCCAAGGCCATATCGAGTTAAGCAGGACCACGGGTTATGTCCATTCTATTGAGTCGAATACTTTTTGGGCATCAAGGGATAGCATTGTACGTATACCGGTGAGTTGTTGAGGTCTACCTGTGTATGTATCAGTGTTTTCCTAATATTAATGGAGGTAGATTTACCTAGCATGAATCCTGTTTGCATGCATTAGTTTAAGGATTATTTTCTGTATGCGTTTTGCAAGTATTTTGTAGTAGTATTTTGTGTTGAGTAGTGAAATGGAGCAACGAGCTACAGTCTGTGAGTTATGTGTTTAATAAAGACTGAGATAAATACATGTCGTATTTTTTAGAATTCTGCCAACATACCATCAGTGCCAGGCGATTTCCCATTGGCCATACTTTTTTATTGCTTTGTTGAGTTTAGTTAGTGTGATGTCTGTATTTAATGCCATAGTGTCTTGTTGGCATAGTTTGGGAAAGTGTACTTTGTCTAAGAACCGTTCTGATGTTTGTTTTGAGGGGAGTTGGGACTGATATAGCGTTGTGTAGTAAAGCATTGTAGGATTCCTTCAGTATCTGTTGGTCTACTGCTCCATGGGCCATATGTGCTAATAGTTAGGATGATTGATGTAGTTGTGCTTGAAAAAAACTCTTTGCGTTTGTGCTTTTCTGTGAGAGTGGTATCATATAAGGTTTGGGCTGTTTGCCAGTTTAGTTTGGTGTGGGGTTGTTGACATATTGTGCTTTGGCTTCTTTTTAGGGCTATTTCATTTTCTTTTCCTGATGTTTTGCGTTTAAGTGAGATGGCTGATAGCAAATTTCCCCTGGAGGGTTGCTTTGAATGCATCCCATACAATGTAAGTTGTAGGAAATTCTTGGTTAAGTCGGAAGTAGGTCTCAATTTGTTCGGGGATTGGGTCTTGTTCTGGGAAGAGAGTTATCCAGAAGGGGTGAAAGTGCCATGGTCGTTTATTGGTCCTTTCTGCAGTAGGGTGGTCTGAGGTACTTCGCGGTAGGTGAACGTTTGTGATGAGAAGAGAGTTCTATTTACAAAAATGTACTCGATTCTTGATAAAGAGTTGTGAGTTTTACAGTGGCATGTATATTCTTGTGTGTGAGGGTGGTGTAATCTCCATGTGGCTGTCCAGTCTAGTTCGGTAATAGTTTATGTAGGTAGGAGGGTGTATGTGTGGAGGTCGGTTGTGTTGTTGTTTTATGTAACTTGACTTGTGTAGGGTCCATAAGGGCATTGAAGTCGCCCATACAGATTACATGTGGTTTTGGTTATGCTAGGAAGGGGAGTATTTCTTTTAGAGGTTGTTGTCTTGCAGGTGGTCGATCGTATATTCCTAGTGCTATGTATTGGATTAGGTTTATAGTGAGGGCAACACATATGTATTTGCCTTTTTTGTCGGATTTGACTTCTTGGATGTTGTATCTTAAGTGCTTGTTGAGTAGTGAGACTCCGCATGAATATGAGGAGTGTGTGCTGCCCAGCCTATCCAGGGTCTATTGAGATATTAAATAGTGCTTGGGCGAAGGTGGGACTCTTGCAGGCATATACAATATCTGCTTGGAGAGCACGTATCTTTGAGAAGATTTCCAGTCTTTTTGCTGGGTTATATAGCCCCCTGACATTCTATGTTAAAACTTTTAAGGTCTGGGTCATGTCTCAGGGATATTTGTTAACCATAGTTGTTGTACATATAAGGCTGATTTTGTGTGTGGGTCATCCAGTGTTAAGGTTTAAACACTGTTGGGGGCTGGTGGGACTTACTGACTCTGGAATACACAGTGTCTCTGGGGTTGTCCAGTAACAGTATATGATCCGTTTACTGAGTTTCTGATGAATATTACAGTGGGGTGTCAACATGGTGGGTGTAGAAAGAGACCTCTGTAGTATTGGGTTCCAAAAGTTTTAGAAGTTTTTTTTTTTCTTTTCTTCTAATGTGTATAGTTACTTGAGGTGGGTGATTGATGTGTAGGATCCCATATGTGGGGGTGGGTATCCAAAGGTGGAGAAGTGGCAGGTTCCCAAGGGATATGGGTGTCTCTTGCCTTACCGTCCATAACCCATAAATTTCAGAGGTGGAGTTAGCATGAGTCAAGCCACTGGCAAGCTTCAGCTGGGCTATCAAAAAATCTCTCTGCCATCTATTTGCGTGTGGAGGATAGGCCGTAGAGTATATGTTGGCCTGCGCTAGCCTATTTTTGACGTTGTTGAAAGTTACCCGTCTCTTTTGGAGGTCAATTGAGTAATCCGTAAAGATACGGATTGTTGTTTTCATGGCGTAGTTCCCCTATATCACGGGCCAGCCGGAGGATGCTGTCTCAGTCTCTTGCATTCAAGAGGCGCGCTATCATGGGTCTTGGGGGTGCTCCGGGTGGAGGCAGTTTGGCGGGAATACAATGAGCCCTCTCACTGGTGAACTGAGGTGATAGGTCTTCGCTGAGGAAGTGTGATCTTATCCAACCCTCAAGGAAATTGGCCGGGTCAGGTGTTTCCACCCCTCTGCGAATCCAATAAAGCACTGATGGCGTCCGATATCCATGTCTCTGCTTCCCCTACACGGTGTCTCACCTTGTGCAAGTCCTGTCGCAGGAGGAATAGGTTGGATTTCACCTCCTCCAGCATCGAGGTAAGTGTCCTTTTGGAGTCTCCAATTGCACCTAGGAGTTCTCTCTTTGAGTCTCGCAGGGTGCGCGGTGTGTTCGGCTTGCACATCTGTGGGTTGAGAGTCTGCCATGTGTGCCGGTGATGCCTGGGCGCGGGGAGACTGTTGGTCCTCTGCGGCCTTAGTTGTGTTGTGCCACGCAAACTTCTGGAGGTTGGTTTGAGCGGGTGTAGCCTGCTTTTGTGACTTGTGCCGGGTCATTTGGCTTAGCAGGGTGTCTCACACCTGGAGATAATTTCAGATTGTGGTGCATTATTGATTAGTAGCCTTGGATTGTGTAGAAGGCTCGGGAGCTGCTCTGCCACACGTCCTACTCCATTGAAGATCAAACTCTGCTCCCCCCAGGAGTGGTGTTTAATCCATCAATCTTTCAGGACTTCATAGGTGGGGGAAGGCCTCAGGTGGATCTGATGGCCACTATTCAAAGTAAGTCAATCTAGTGATGAATATGTCTTAGAAATATAGCCTGAATTATCTTTTTCCGCCCTTATGTTGATTGCTTCAGAAGATTTGTCTTGGAAATGCAGAGGTGATAGAGACCATGGTTTCCTCTACTGCTATCACTAGCAATAGACAAGTCTTCTCCACTCACTCAAGATTGGTTGGTTGATGCAAAATCAAGATTGGGAACACCTGTCCCTGATGGGCTGGCACTTGAGTGGGTAAAATTAGCTAGGGTAATTTTCCAGCCTGATAGAAGATTTTCTAGGCTTTAGAAAAAAACCAATATGTCTGAGAAGTATTGCAGGACATCCTAGATCTGCTAGTTCCTTCACTACTAAGAGTGGTCGCTTTTTTTTTTTTTTTTTTTTGCTGTACAAGGGATTATAGAAAGAGTTGCAAATAAGTACATTGAGAGGGCAGATTTCCTCACTGTCATCCATTACAGACCAAGGCATCAAATCCTGTTTTTAAACTGTTCTTTCATGCACTTCTACATATTGGGCCAAATAAATTTTCCAACCTAACTTTGTGGGACTTACAATTAGGCCTAGATCTCTTAAGCTCGGCACCATTTTAGAGGATTAGTTCACTGGGAAATAAAGCAGCGTTCTAACAGCATTCTTCATTTAATGCACCTGAAGACGCTAGCAAATTTACACTACAGCACGATCCACTGCTGGCTTTTGAAAGATCCTGACTGCTTCAGCTGTAGCGTGCATGCTTGATCTTGCTCTATATGGCCGGAAGTCAGAGGTTCCAGCAGTGGATCGATCTGCGGGTAAGTTCGCTCCTCTCTCCTGGTGCAATAAGTGAAGAATGGGGAGGTAAGACATAGCTAGTTTACACCCTGTTCTTCACTTAATGCTGTTAGAACGCTGCTTTATTTCCAAATGAACTAACCCTTTAACCAGAAGACTCAGTGTGGTGGATGACTGCCTTTTTTCTTGTAGATATTAACTCTACAAGCTCTGAAAACCATGTGATAGTCCCTCTTCCCTATGTCTCCACCTCATGGGGCCCCCATTACCCTTTTTAACCCCCCCCCCCCCCCCCAACTAAAACATTTCCCCACTGCTTGCCCCGCTGTGTAGTGTTGGAAAAATCTTTTCCTTACTCCCCTGCCCCATATAGACTTGTAGGGGCTTATTCGGTCCAGAGAAACTGAATATTAGGAGCCTGTCGGTGTGATGAGATCTGCCCCATTCTTGTCCCCCTGGAGGACTCTGGCATGCGCAGGGGAGGTCTACCCCCTTCCTCTATCCTTTTTGAAGACAGGCAGCTGCATTTACCAGCCACATCCACTCCTGATGGGATTGGATTGTGCAGCTTTTCTTGTGAATGGGAATACAGCAGGTGGAGATATTGGGCTGCTCAGCTATTTGAAACCGGGACCCCTTGGAATGGATAGAAATAGCGCTTAGTCAAGTAGCACATGTTCAGGTAGATGTTTAGAGATGTGTGTGAATGTTTGAGAATGCAGACTCTTATCGTGATTACATAGGGGATCCATTGATTGTCTGCTCATGTGTTTATTGGAGAATGCAGAATTTTTGTGAATCAGAAGAGACAGCAGGTGGAGAATTTGCACGCCTCAAAAGTGGATAAAACATTTTCGGGGTATTTTACCTGTATTTTACCTTTTGTGCTGCACCTCAATAATGTAAAAAGGTATTTTTCCAAGGTAAATGGTTTTTAATCTGAAACAATAAATAGAAGTGTGTGTACTACAACACTGACCAAAAAGATCCACATTTAGGCTGAGGCAACACTGCAACGCGTTATCGCACTTGATTTTGTGCGAGATTCTTGTGTGGTTTGCGCATGTGTTTTTGCCGTTTTGTAATGGAAACGCATTGGTTAATGCACCAAAAATGCGAACGGAAGCGCAATCGCATCGGAAATCGCGTGAATTTTCGTGTTCCCGATTTCCATTTTGGCGAAAATCGCAGGCGCGTTCGCAAATCGCATGCATAAACGTGCAAAAAACTCTGCCTCGCCCTAATTCTTTATGCGCACGTGTGTAACTTTGCTTAGTCTACCATGGTGCAAGCATTTTCATAGATAAAAACAGAAAGTGTCAGGACATTTTAACCATAGCCTGGAGCATGGCTGAAATGCTGTCATCATGGTTCTCTTTTAATCTGCTAAGAGTGTCAGACACTCCAAACATAGTGTAACCATGTGAGCGTGATATGCCATCAGAGTAAAAAGTAGGAACCACTGCTTTATTATAGATGGTAATTTTTTTAAATTTTTTTTTTATTAATGCCATTATGCAATTGTAGCTTACAAAAGTAGTGTTATAACATTATATACAGTAAATTGTTCCTTTTGATATTACTATATTGTTTGCATTCAAGTAAATTTTACAAAAAGGACTTGACACAAAGGCATAAGAGTTGGATACAATTGATTGTAATTATAGCGTATGAATTAGACTCCATAGCTTTATATAACATTGGTCCATTATACATACATTTATTATTTTATTTTACAGGGACAAAGGGGGAGATTCAATATGGCCCTTTTCAGTCTAAAACCCACGTTAACCCTAAAAAAATTTGGGTTAACGTGGGTTTTGGATGGATTTTCGAGCACAGCGCCATTTCCGAATGTTTTTGGAAATAGCGCTGTGCTAACGATCCAAAACCCGTAGCGTTAAGTTTTGCGCTACTTTGTAGCGTAAAACTTAACGCTATGGCTTGTGGAACGTTAAAGTCCCGCTCCTTACCTTAGCCCGATCCCACGATGCAATAACTGACGTAATCTCGTTTACGTCAGTTATTGTATCACGGGATCGGGCTAAGGTAACGGGATACCCGATATTGAATGTCCCCGAAAGTTTCAACTGTATAATTAATTACTACTTAGTTCGTCGCTTGTGTTTATATTTTGAAGCATCATACCATACATTCCAGACATTACCAAACCTTTTTGGACACGTGTATACATTATTCTTTGTTATGGTAATATATTATTAATATATGCCAGCCATTGAGGTATGTCAGGCGGTTCAGGAGCCATCCATTTTGTCTTGTGGTTATGGATCTCCTGGCATAAAATATGACCCCTCTAAGAAACGTAGTCTTGCATCTATCTAGAAAGTCCTCTTCTAGTATTCCCAATACAAGAATTTTGCTGTCAAAGGGTATAGATGATAACATTATGGTTCTTTTGCCAGAAATGTTTTTAACTCTTGGACAATCCCATATTAAGTGCCAGAAATCTGCTCCTGCTGTCCTGCATTTAGGGTATGTGTCTGATCTGTTGTCTATTCTGTGTAGTTGAAGAGGGTGCATAATGGCCTAATGCAGAATATAGTTGTATTAGTGTTGTTAGCTGCAGGTGAGACTAGTCTATAGGCTTCAGCCATATAATTCCAATCATCTTGTTCCAAGCTCTGTATATATCTTGTCCATTTAGATAACATGTTTTCTTAAGGGTGTGACTTAGCATTGAGACATGTACTGTATAAAGCCCAGAGATTAGACCCTGCAGTCCCTGGGTACATAATATGCCTATAATTGGGTGTTTAGTGAGTGATGAATCCAAGTTTCCAAATTGGACTCTACAACAGTGGCGAAGCTGAAATAATATAAACAGATAATTTGGGGGGAAATTATACTTTGTCTGAAGTTATTCAAAAGAACAGAACTGACCATTTTGGAATATTTGCTCCATTGTGGTTATCCCTATTCTAATCCAGTCATTAGCTACATTGAAGGAGCGCAATTTAGGATACATAGTTTCCCCATAGTGGGGTAGAATTAAAGGGTCCTTGTATATACCCAGTATCAACAGAATTTCTTTCCACACTCTCCAAAATTGAATATGGAGTGCTGTGCCTGGTCCAATCATGTGTTTACATGGTGATTTGTATAAAGGCCATAAAATTACAATTAACCCTTTAAGTGCCACGGAACTTATATACAAGTTTTGTGGATAAGTCTCAAAATGCCATAGCACGTGTATACATTACTTAATTTCTAAGCCACAGACTTAGATTTTTCTCTGATTTCGAATTGAACATTTTTTTCTCCAAGCTTCCCAATGACCCTGGTGATATCGGTAAAGTAAACGCAGATAATTATCCGATTTCAAGGGAAACTAAACCTATTTTATAAGGAAATTTTGCAGAGCTAACCAAAAAAGTCTGGATTGACTTTTTAGGATCAGTAAAGTGTGCAAAAACTTAAGAAACTCGGTACCAATTGGTTTTCACTAAAATACCACTAAAAGGGGGAGTGTGTGGGCGTGGGTTGTGGCGGTTTTTAATTTTTTTTCTTGTTACTGCACTTCTACATGCGTTGCATTTGAGCTAGTTGGTGGCCTTGCCTCTGTTTGCACCCACACATGGCATACCCTTTGATTCAGGACGTGGGAGATGACAAGTAAAAAAAAAACAAAACACTAAATTAAGTGGGTTTAGGTATTTCATCTTTTTTTATTTTTTTCACAATTTTAAAAGCACAGAGTTCTATGGATTACTGCGTATGTATGAAAGCTTAGCACCGTAACATAGCTAAAAGTGTGTAGATTCCAAAAATATATAGTTTGTGGGGGTTATTTCCAAGTTTCGGGGCTGTTTCCTTTGAAAAGGGGTAGGCTGTTCAAATTACAGAGCACTTGGATTTTTTTCTTGTAATTACACTTGTCCCGTTTTGAGCTAGTTGGTGGCCATGTCTGTGTGCACCCACATATATGGCATACCGTTTGATGCAGGACATGTGGGAGATTGATACTTGGTAACTTTTTTTTTTTTTTTTTTTTTTTCCATTACTTGGATTTTTAACTTGTTGGTTGTTTTTTTTTTTTTTCTTTTTTTTCTTTCAGAAAATCTGCTAAAAGTGCAAAATTATATAAATATATGGTATGAATGAAAAAATTTCACTGTTGATTTATTTGAAGGTGTGTAGATTCTGAATATATATTTTTTGGGGGTATTTTTGAGTTAGAGGGGTGTTTAGAATTACTTGGGATTTTGGCATGATTTCTACCGTGTTTTTTTTTTTTTGTCTAATTTTTTAGAAAATCTGCTAAAACTGAGCTTCTACAAAGTACCATTGATGGAATGAACAAACTACAGAATTACGTAGCTAAAGGTGTGTAGATTTGAGGAATATATGGTTTGTGGGGAAAAACTGCAGACTGTTCAAATTCAGAGTTGGCTGAAAATTTTTGCTGTTTCTGAACCATTGTGCATTGTCTCACTTCGTCGCTATTCGCTTCCACGAATACAGTTTGATTCAGGACATTTGGGGGATTAATATGGGGTTTTGGCATGATTTCTACCTTCGAATGTTGATTTTTGTTAATTTTTCAGGAAAAGTGCGAACTTCTACGAAGAACTGCGCCATTGATGGTATGAATGAACAAACAAACTACAGCGTTACATTGCTGAAGGTTTGTTGATTTCAGGAATATATAGGAGGTTATTCAATAAAAGTTCTTATCGTTTAAAATGGTGGTAATTTTGCCCCAACCAATCAGATGTTATCTTTCAAATGTTACATAAGTTCTGATTGTTTGGGGCAAAATTAGCACCATTTTAAACGATAAGAACTTTTATTGAATCTCCCTGATAGTTTGTGGGTGGTATTTCTGAGTTGCAGTGGTTGTTTTGTGAAAAAAAATGCAAACTGTTCAAATTCGGAGTTGGCTAAATATTTTTGTTTCTAAGCCATTGTGCATTGTCTCACTTTGTGGCTATTCGCCAGGACATTTGGGGTATTGGCATGATTTCTACCTTCGAATGTTGATTTTTGTTCATTTTTCAGGAAAAGAACTGCGCCATTGATGGTATGAATGAACAAACAAACAAACTACAGCGTTCTGTTTGATTTTTTAGGAAATGTGCGAACTTTTACGAAGAACTGCGCTCACACCATTGGTGGTATGAATGAACAAACTATAGTGTTACATAGCTGAAGGTGTAGATTTCAGGAATATATAGTTTGTGGGTTTTTTTTTTGCCGTTACAGACATTTGGCATCTCTTGGTTAGTTGGTGGCCAAGTCTCTGGGTACACCCATGAATGTGGCATACCGTTTTACTCGGGAGGGGTTAGGCTTTTATATTAGAGATGCATTTGAACTTTTTCACAGTTTTTAGCTGAATTTCCCATTTAATTTTGTCTCTGATTTTACAGTTGTGAGAAAATAACTTATTATCGGTCGAAAAGCTGCGCCCAGGTATCTTCATTGTGATTGAAACTTACTTCACTCATAATATCCTGCGGGTATGTAGTAGTTTCTAAAAACATCTCACTTGTGGGGATAGTTTTGTTCATTTGGTAGATATTCTATGTTAACCATCAATTTGGTGTAATATTCTTGAAGGTGCAGTTTTAGTTTGGGGGGGGGTCTCCTGTACAGGAAAAGTGGGGTACCTACATATATCTGGTATCGTTGTACTCAGGAGTATCAAAGTTTTTAGAAACGGTAAGTATTTTGTGCGCAACCTTAACATAACTATTTTTCAATTTTATTTTACCCATAATTCCAGTAAAATTTTCCAGATTTTTTTTTTTTTTTTTTTTTTTTTTTACAAAATTTTGTTACCATGTTAAAGTACACTTTGTGCTGAAAAAAACAAATAATGTATTCCTGATTTACTTGGGGGTTTCCTACTGTAAAATGAGTCTAAACCAATAGAGGGCAAATTTTTTTTTTTATTAAGTGCCTTAGTACTCACCCTTCCAAAATGCATATGTTTTTTCCGAAAATCAATTACTTTACACATTCTCCTTATCTGAAAAATTGCGGTCTGGCTCCACCGTCTGTGTCAATCATGAGTGTGAACGCGCCTTTGCTCACTGAAGGTCCTGCAAAGGAAATCCCCTGTCTGAGTTTACATGCATCTTAGCACCGCCTCTTCACTCTATTCTATTCTATTGAGCATGTCACAGAGGGGGAGGGAGATGGAGAGTTAACGTCTTTCACTGTTTTTCTCGGATGCGCATGTGCCAAACCTCGAAAAGGTGAGGTACAAGGCGGAATACTTTCAGTCTATCTGCCTCCTAGTGCTCGTGTTTTGGAACTTTGCACTGGCCATCCCCAGAAACCGGAGAGCTTTTAGGCAAACTGTGTGATGTAGCATTGCAGTATGTGTTCTTTTGAAGTTCATTTTATAGTATTGGGGGTGGACATGCCCTTTAATGCAGTTGGAGTGCAAACCCAATCTTGAATATAGCGTATCTGAGAAGCAAGGAAATATAAACTCACATCTGGGAGTGCAAGTCCCCCCCCGTTTTCTTTAGGTTGTTGCACAATACTGAGTTTAATATGTGTTCTTCCAGACTGCCAGAGGAATCCCACAAATATGCTTTTTATTTTTGTAAAGAAATGCTTTGGTATGTATACCAGTGAGTGATGCATAATATATAGAAGCTTTAGTAATATTATTTTAATTAGGTTTACCCTGCCTATAGGATTTAGGGGTAGATTTTGCCAGATCTGCAATTTTTGTTTAATGGTATTTATCATTGGTAATTAATTTGACATAAGTAGTAACCAGCATTGATTTAGGAGGAATAGATCTTGTCAAACTAACTTGCTTGGCTTTTATGAGGAAGTAAGTAGAAATTTAGACTCTGGCATAGCAGTAGATGTACTTTACTTGGATTTTGCAAAGGCTTTAGATACAACCCCCCATAGGTGACTAATGTATAAGCTAAGGTCTGTTGGCATGGGGAGGCAAATTTGTACATGGATTGAAAATTGGTTAATGAATAGGATTAGTTGTTAATTGGGCTTTGTAATTAAAGTGCTAAGTGAGGTGCCACAGGGTTCTGTGTTTGGGCTGCTTCTATTCAATCTATTAATGATTTGGAAGTGGGTATTATCAGCAAGGTACTTAACAATGGAAACAATGTTATCCACAGTACTAGTAATTAAAGTCCAGTTACCCCTATTTCATGCTTCCATCCAAAAGAATACTATAAATCCAAACAATAGAAAATAGAGATAAGACTCAGGCGACAAGCAGCATTAACTGCAACTGTTAATATAAAACTTGTTTTCAAGTGCATATATATTTGTATGGGAGATACCCACAGTAGAAATCAATTTTAAAACCGTGTAAAACATTTTTCTTCGGGCTTGTTCACACTAGAAACCGACAAACGCACAGCACGTGTTTGTGAAAAAATGGATACAAACTGACAATCTGTATTCCATAGATTTATATAGAAAATGCATGAAAAAACGGACAGGAATGCTTGCATGCAGTGCATTTTTTAAACTGACTGGAACGGAATATAATGCAGCAGGTGTGAACAATATGAATTCCTATGGGGTTTTACTGTCTGTCCATTTTTTTAAATGCACTACGATGTCGTGTGAACGAGCCCTTAAATTAGAAACGTAATGTTATAGGGATAGACCTAAAAAGAGCCCCTAATATTAGCACTCCTTTCCATTGAAACACCAATTGAAAAAATACCATCAGTCACATAGCCCTTTACAATCCAAAAAATAGTGGGAATGAACAGATCAATATACTGTAATGTAGAAAACATACATCCTTATTCAAAGGAAAGACTGGGCACTCCAAGGTCTTAGCGATCCATTTTAGACAAAGCAAAGTTGGTATCACACCAACGCGTTTCAGCCCACCATTAACGGGCCGTCCTCAGGGTTACAGATACAAACACACATGGTTTAAAAAGACTAAACACACCCACAAACCCTCCCCCATGCCGCCCACCGTCCGCCCCCCCTCCTCAGTGCATTTAACCGTGGGAGTACTGGACTCAAATATATCATAAAATCATGTGATTTTATGATATTTGAGTCCAGTACTCCCACGGTTGAATTTTTAGCTCTCCATACACAATTGGTGATTTTTAGCTCTCCATACACAATTGGTGATTCGTCCTGCAGATAAAGGAGGGGCTATCGTGCTTCTGGATGCCTCTTACTATAAAGCTGAACTCATAAAGCTAACAGATGGGGCCACATATAAATTATTGGATAGTGATCCTACCACCACTTTTAAAAAAAGTTTGGATCAGAGGATCGATCAGGCAGAAGATAGTGGTTGGATCACCAGGGAAGAAAGAGAGTTTCTCATCACAGATTTCCCTAAAGCCCCCCTATCATCTATACGGTCCATAAGATCCTTAAGTCCACCATGACTCCCCCAGGTAGACCTATAGTGGCAGCATGTGGGTCCATTTTTAAACCCATGACAATCCTTTTTGGACTCGTTTCTACAACCAATTGTTAAGCAAATGGCATCATACTTAAGTGACAGCCAACACCTCCTTGATATACTAAAAACTCAACATGATTTACCATCCGATACCATACGTATGACATGCGACGTCAGCAATCTATACACAATTATCCCCCAAGTAGCCGGAGTTGACATATGTAGAAGGGCTCTGATCAAATCAGGGCATAAATCGCCTCCAACCGAATTCCTCATGGACCTATTACTGTTCTCCTTGGAGAAAAATTAGTTCAGATTTGAAGAAAACTTCTACCAATAGCTGGAACGGCTATGGGCTCTAACATTGGTCCATCATTTGCTAACCTCTTCATGCAGGATTTTAAAATAAAATATATAATTCCCATGGGTGGTCATCGGATAATGCTATACAAAAGGTATATAGATGACCTATTCTTTTTGTGGAAGGGTTCGTTGGAGGAGTGCAAAATATTTGTTGATAAACTTAACTCTCTGGATACCCCTGTGAGACTCACGATGACAGCTAGCAGTGAGTCTATTGACTTTTTGGATCTTCAGCTGTACATACAGAATGGTTGCATTAACTCTACGTTGTTAACAAAGCCTACGGACCGTAACACGTTAATGTATGCTACAAGGTTTTACCCGGAACCCCAAAAAAGGGGTGTCATTTATTCCCAAAGCTTACGGGTGTTAAGAAATAATACAGATTATAATAATGCTTTAACGCAACTCAATGAACTTAAGTTCCTGAAGAGAAATTATAGTATGACGGTGGTTACAGAACAAATCAAGAGGGCCATTACAAATTGGCCTCAACATAAAAATAATTTGAGTACAACGGATACACAAAACAGGCATATTCCATTTATCAGCACATACTCCCCCATGAGTGGTAATTTGAAGCGTAGTATCAAAAAATGATGGGATATTCTAACTAATGATCCCAATTTGCCCTTTGACAAACATGTCCCCTTGTTTGCTTACAGACGGGGGAAAAATGTACGTAATTTATTGATGCGCACAGATTTTCGACAGACTACCCCTTCAATCAATAAGACATGGCTACCCAAAAGTAAAAATGGGTGTTTTTAAATGCCATAGCTGGGTGGCCTGTAATGGAGCTCTTACTGGCCCTGATTTCCCTCACCCACATCATGGGCGGAGAATTAAAATCAATAGCAGATTAAACTGCCTTAGCCAATATGTCATACACATAATCACATGCCCATGCAGCAAATATTATGTGGGCAAAACTATCACATGCCTCCGAGAACGCCTGGCCAATCACAGATTGGCCATCAGAACGAGCCTTCGTTTGAATAAGGATGATGGGGGTACAGCACAGTATCCACCGGATAAGTATGGCAAATAAACAATCAGAGGCTCGCCACTTTAAACTGTTGGCTCACCCTATTACCACATTATGTTGGTTGGCAATAGACTTTGAACCGATACGTGAGGGAGTGGATCGCAAAAAAGCGTTGTTACAACGAGAGATTAGATGGATCAGAAAACTTGACACTATATCTCCTAGGGGTCTTAATGAACAATTGGCCTTTAGCTGTTTTTTGTAACTACATTCCTGCTAGTATTATGGACTCACGGGTCTTTAAATTATCTCCTGTTGGCATATATAGCCCTATCTGGTTTTTATCGAATATTTAACTGATATTATGTTCTTATAGTGCCATTTAACCTTGCTTTTTATATTGGGGCTTTTATCCTTATGCTCACTTTGGTTCTATGTATTTTACTTATTTATTGCACTCTGACACTTTGTTTCCACTATGACACTACATACATCGTTAGTACACTTGTTACTTTGTTAGCAGCCTCTGAGGTACTGCTTTGTAGATGGCTAACTCAGTACTGTCACTATTCGACTTTTTCACGCTTCTTGTTGTCTTGCTTAGTTGCACCTTATGTTTGAAGCAGTCCTATTGAGGCGATCACATGGTGTTTTATACTCGTATTCACTATATTACTATATATATTAGGGGATCCTTTCTTCTACTTGACGGGAGCACAGGGGAAGAAAGGGGTTGTCACATAGACTTCTGATCAAGGTATGTGACGTGATTTTATGATATATTTGAGTCCAGTACTCCCACGGTTAAATGCACTGAGGAGGGGGGCGGTGGGCGGCACGGGGGAGGGTTTGATGGTGTGTTTAGTCTTTTTTTTTTTTTTTTTTTTTTTTTTTTTTTAACCATGTGTCTATCTGTAACCCTGAGGACGGCCCGTTAATGGTGGGCTGAAACGCGTTGGTATATAGGTGTGTATCACTAAGCTTTTTGGTTCAGAGCCTGAAGTGCCTGTTTTTCAAGTTGAAATCCATTCGAAAAAATCACTGATCACCTTATATTGATCTCTGCCCCTATTAGTAGAAAAAATCCTATTTGTGAATGAAACTCAAACTCCATGGAGCTCTATTCACAAATCGTATGGTAAGCCGTCATTCACTATAGCTTACTATAGCCTGTACTGGACTGCGTTCTGAATGGAGATCGCAGTGCAGTACCTTTCCAAGGGAAGACCCCAGTGAAGGAGGAAATTCAGTGATGTCAACTAAGTCTCCCTTATCGCCAATCTCTTGCTGCTCTGCCATGACCGGCAATAGGCTCCCGTTAAGAACTTTGAAGGGTGCTAGCTCCCGATCCCCCCCCCCCCCCCCCCCCCAACAAACGTGGCAATGTTTCAGCCCTGTGCTTGGGGCCTTTATCAACTATTTAAATTGCAAACAGTGTGTTGCATCACATGGCTTGATCAAGTTGAGGCAGACTATAATAAAAAACGGGTCTATGGATGGCTATATGGGAAAACCCATGAGGGTATCCCGAGATATAGCCCAAGATGCTGCACGCTTAGGACATTGGATAGCTCTTATGAGTCTAATACCGCAGATGGTGAAAGGGATAATCCTCCCCCTAACACTACTGGCAATAAGCCTGAGGAATCCTCTAAACCTTTTTTAGGGGTCCGTACCAGATCTACTGCCAAATACAAAGGGGACGCTAATGTGCAGTCACCAGGCAGGGTGGCCGCTTCAAAATGCAGTGGTCTACCACTCAAACCGCCATGGCGGAGGTGATCTACAATCTTAGTGACCATCCGCTTACACCAGCATAAATTAGCCTCCTAAATAAAGGACTTTCGATTGTACCAACACCTGAATACAATCTGCTAGAAGACAAAGTGGACCAATATAGGTTCCAAAGATCATTGAAACTTCAGGATCTTTTCCGTAATCCCAGCACGAACAGACAAAAAAAAATCTTCAAGCCAAAGAGCAAGTTTGCTCCCACACACCACACACCACCCACCATCAGAGTTTTTGGAGATATGGTCAGGAATGTCCTTCTAACCAGCCAAAAATTTACTATATATGAATGACTGACAAAAATGGAGTACCTTATCTCAAAAAGAAAAAATGGCTTTACAGTCCCTTCGGGATGATGGGGAACTCGTTATCAGACCAGCCGACAAAGGCAGTGCTGTTGTATTATTGAGTATGGGGTATTGCTAGTCGGAGCTATTGGCTTAGTTATCAGACCAAGAAACCTACAAACCTTTGTCTAAAGACCCTACTATGTCATTAAAATTAGCTTTTGACGATAAACTACATACTGCACTTCTCAATGGATCGATCATGGAGGATGAGAAAGCATACCTCAGCACGGAATTTCCGAGAGCACCTATTATATATTCAGTCCCCAAAATCCACAAGTCTACCATGGCGCCACCCGGTAGACCGATAGTGGTGGCCTGTGACTCTATTTTCAACCTGTTAAAACTTTTCTTGACTCATTTTTCCAACCAATTATCAAAAAGTCATTTTACCTGAGGGATAGCCAGCACCTTTTGCAAACGTTGCTCAACTATAAAGGCATTTTACAGCAGGGGTCACACTGGTGAGCTGTGATCTTGTATACCATCATCCCACAAAAACAAGGAGTGGACATTTGCCGACAAGCCCTGGTGAGAGCAGGACATAAAACCCCACCAACAGAGTTTTTAATGGATCTTTTGTTGCTTATTTCCGATTTGATGCATTTTATCTACAAACGTCCCTGCACGGCCATGGGGTCAAATATTGGCCCCTCTTTTGCCAATATGTATATGGAGGACTATTAATTTTAAATACATCATTCCTCGTGGAGGAGAAAAAAATCCTTATACTGTTGTTACATCGATGATTTGTTCTTCCTGTGGAAAGGCATAATTGAAGACGCAGCAGCCTTTGTGGAGGTACTTGACACTCCAGTCAGGCTTACCATGACTGCAAATTATAACACTATAGATTTTCTCGATCTCCGCATATTTAAGGCAAATAATAAGTGGTGATCCACACTGTTTACCAAGGAGACCGATCGAAATACCCTGATGCATGCAAAAAGCATTTACCCTATTGCACAAAAAAAGGTATAATATTCTCTCCGAGTCTCAGGGTGTTAAAAACAACTCGGATCCCAACTTGGCCCTGGAACTACTACAGGAATTGCAAATAAGTTCATGGCCAGGGGTTACTCTCAATATGTGGTGAAGGCACAAGTTAAATGGGCCATACAACAATGGCCTGAGTTGACAGTTTCTACTGTGGCTAAAGATACCCAAACAGATACGATCCCTTTTTTTAGTATGTATTCAACGTTTAGAGCTGAAGGAGAGCATTTTGAGTAGGTGGGAGCTTCTTAAGAATAAGAACTTACCTTTCCAGCAACTTACTCCTCTTTTTGCTTATAAACGAGGCAAAAATCTTCATAACATCCTGATGCGAACAGACTTAAGGGAAGTTAAAAATATGGCCAAGGAAATGTGGCTCCGTACGGCCAAAAAAGGTTTCTATAAATGATCCGGATGTCTTGCCTGCAGAAGTGCCCTGACTGGATCAGATTTTCCACACCCACGCAATCGCAATTTAAATTAAAATATGGCATAAACTTACCTGTTTGAGCCATTATGTAATATCCTTTATAGTTTGCCCATGCGGCAAATATTATATAGGCAAAACAACTACGTCTCTGCGAGAACGCCTAGCCAATCATAGACAGGCCATCGGAAGTGCATTAGAGTCTAAACAGAACACCAATGAGGAGACTACCGGGACAGGGAAAAATTCTGAGAACAATAGGTGGCCCGACATTTTAGACAGAAGGCCCACACATTGGCCATGCTTAAATGGATGGCCATAGATTTTGAACCACCACGAGAAGGAGTGGACAGAAAAAGGTCTTATTGCAACGAGAGATCTGCTGGATAAAAAAAATTGGACACAATGCTAATGTCATGTCATAATGGTAATGTCATGGTTATCATTTTTAGTCAGTTAGTGACCCTTATATATCCTTGACCAGTGTAGACAGTTTAGATTCCAGTACCTGAGTACCCATTTTTGAGAGGAGCTAGTATGCTCTACTCTATTTCTTTGATAGTTATAGCTTCGAGTTTTACCCTTACACTTGAGTCTGTCCCCTCTAAAAGTAGTAGTTTGCCCTCAAATATATATATATTTTTTTGTTAAATACATTTTTATTGGTTTTTAAAGCATGTAGTATTACAGCATACTTGCATCTTTTATCTTTTTCCTTCTTACCTTTTTAACCATTTTATTATACATACATATACTTAAACTAAACAATCCCGTAGTAAACCCCCCATACCTACTAAGGCAACAAGATCATGTTAGTTATATTCAATCAATATCTCACAGGGTAATCTACCTTACGCCTTGTATTGTTATGTCCATTTTTGGCTTTAGGCCTCTGGGTCCTCAGGTGGGTCTCTTCCGGAGCGCCTTGGTGATGTTTCATCTTGGGTTCTGATTGCAGCCCCTCTCTGGTTTAATGGGTCCATTTTAAGTATCCAAATGTCCCATGTTTTGGACCATGTTCCTATTGTGTTTTGCAGCGTGTGTGTTAGATATTCATTGTGGTGAATCCACCATATTTTTTTTATTAGTATTTCTTTAGGAGGGCAAGGTTGTTTCCAGTTCAACGCAAGGAGGGATCTCGCTGCTGAGCATATGTGCATTATTAGTTTTTGAGCTGAATTGTTCAGGTTTTCTACCGGGAGATTAAAGAGTGCTGTGTATGGTGACAATGCGATATCCTTGGAGAATAATTCAGTGATTAAGGACTCGCAGTGTCTCCACATTGTCTGGGCTTCTCGGCATTCCCACCAGCAATGTAGCTGATCGGCAGGGGCTCCGCAGCCTCTAAAACAGTTTGTTGGTATAGATGGGTTGAGTTTGTTTAATAGTGCAGGGGTGACGTACCAACCATATAGGATTTTATATGATTTTTCTTTTATTACAATATTATCAGAGCATTTAGCTGATTGAGAGAAGATAGATTGCCATTGGTTCTCGCCCCAATCTGAACTCCCAGTTCGCCATTGGTTTGATTTTAAAAGGCTGTGTGTCGTGCCATATTATATCGTATATTATAGTTATTGTACCTTTGGGTGGGGGCACTACTACGCACAGCGACTCAAATTTTGTCGGTGGGGAGAAGTTTCGTATTTTGTTTTGGCTAAAGTGTGACAATTGGGTGAATTGAAACCAGTATTTGTCTTCGAGACGGAGTTTATTTTGAGCTTCTGTCCAAGGTAGTATGGAGTTATCTAGTTTGCAAAGATCTCTCAGCCTAGTGATACCCCTGTCCTTCCAGTATTCAGCTTTATTTGGGTCCATGGGGAGTGATGGTAAATGGAAGAGGGGGTGCAAAATGGAGACCTTTGTAGTTAGTTTATATTGTATGTTGGAGCTATCCCATATCTGTAGGGACTGTTGTATAGTAGGTATGTTACAATATTGTACTGTCTTTCTTTGTGCTGTTGGTATCCATAGTATTGTTAAGGAGTGGAGAGGGGATAGTAGTTGGTTTTCTATGTCTACCCAACTTGTAGTTCCTGCCCCCTGGGCCCATTGAACTGTTTGAGCTAGTCTTGCCGCTTTATAATATTTGTAAAGAATTGGTAACCCGAATCCCCCTTTCTTTTTATGTCTTGCCATGTATTCTGCTCTGATTCGTGCCTTTTTATTTTTCCATATAAATTTCGTTATTGACGACTGGAGTTTGTGTAGATTGGCTTTCTTGATTAGCAGAGGTATGGCCCTGAAGAGAGAGAGTATTTTAGGAAGAATGTTCATTTTAACGGCGTTGATACGTCCCAGAAGAGATAGGGGGAATGAAGTCCATGACTGTAGTTTAGAAGCTAATTTATTGATCATAGGAGTGTAGTTGTCTGAGAAGATTGTCTTTGGATCATGGCTGACATTCACCCCCAAATATTTAAAGGAAGACAATGCCCACTTAAAATGGAAATGTGTTTTTAGTGTTGTACACATCTGTTCCGGAAGATGCACCTGGTAGGCGACTGTTTTGGAATTAACTTAAAACCTGACATAGATCCGAAGATCTCTATTGTTCTGTACAAGACAGGCAAGGAAATCAACGGCTGTGTTAAGCTCAGAAGCGTGTCCGTCTGCAAACTGAGATTTTGGATGTTATGTTGCCCACGTCTATACCGTGGATATCCTGCGCAGATCGTATGGCTTCTGCTAGTGGTTCCATGCAGAGAGCAAATAACAAGGGGGACATTGGGCATCCCTGTCTTGTTCCATTTTTAATCTGTATCTGGGCAGATGGAATCCCCATGTTGCGGACCCTGGCTATTGGGCTACCGTAGAGGCTGAGAGTTGCTGTTATATATTTTTGAGGGAAGCCAAATTTATTCAGGACTTGCTCCAGAAATATCCAGTCCACTCTGTCAAAAGCTTTCTCTACATCTATTGACAGAAAAATTGCTTGTATCTTTTTAGTATATGCCGTTTGAACTAATGTAAAAGCTTTTCTGGTGTTATCTGTGGTTTGCCTACCCAATACAAAACCAGTCTGGTCATAGTGGATTAATTTTGGGAGTATTTGTTTCAATCTATTTGCCAACATTTTTGAGAAGATCTTTATATCCACATTTATTAAAGATATGGGTCTATAGTTGGTAACTTGGGTGGTATCCCTGTCTGCCTTAGGGAGAACAATGATTTGGGCTTCTAGCATGTCTGTGTTGAAGGTTTCTTTGCCCTCTAAGATTTTGTTGGTCATAGAAAAAAAGTGTGGTGCAAGAGTGGTTTGGAAAACTTTGTAATACATGGAGGTATAGCCATCTGGGCCTGGTGCTTTTCTCCCTTTCAGTTCTTTCAAAGTAGCTTTTAATTCGGGTTCCGTAAAGGGGTTTTGCAGTGCCTTTGTCTGATCCGGCGTCAGTGAGGGTAGATTGAGATTATGTAAATATGTGGTTATGTGTTGGGGAGTGACTTTGGTTTTATCAGTTGTCGCGCCATTGTAGAGTTGCTGGTAATACTGGGCAAATTGGTCTGTTATTTTATATGGGTCGTAGACGAGTTTGCCCTTATCATCCCTCAGGGGCCGGAATTTGTTCTGAGTGAGAAGTTGATATAATTTGTTCGCCAGCACGGTGTCAGGCTTGTTGCATTTGCTATAAAATTTCTGATTAGTTAGTCTTAGAGCCTTTTCGGCTCTAACCGTCAGCAGTTTACACAGTTCGTTTTTTAACGAGAGTATATGCTTTGCTATTTGATCTGTAAATGTTTGACTCAGTTTCCTTTCCCACTGATGTATATCCCTCAAAAGGTTTTGTATTTTGGTCTCCCTCTGTTTTTTAATCCTTGACGCTAATTGGATCAGTTTACCCCTGATCACTGCTTTGTGGGCTGCCCACGCTACAGTGGAAGAAGCAACTGAGGGGACATTATCTTCGAAATATTCTGTTATTGCTTGTTCTATTTCCTTGGCTGTGTTAGGGTTTGTTATGAGGGATTCATTTAGTCGCCACGTGGGTGGTCGTTTGATGGTCCCCATATCTGCTAGTCAGTTTTACATAAGCGTGATCTGACCACGAAATCTCTGAAATGTTTGTTTCTACAACCTGTGGCAGGAGTATTGGGGATACAAATATATAATCTATTCTAGTGAATGTGGAGTGTGGGGAGGAGAAGGTAAATTCTTTACTGTTTGGATGGGTCAATCTCCATGCGTCTACTATGTTGGTGTTTTTAGTGAATTGAAGGTGTTTGTTTGATGGGTTTGTTGGTGAGGATCTCAGTTGTTTGGATCTGTCTAGTGACTGATTCATTATCGAATTGAAATCCCCCCCCTATCACGAGAGGACCAAAGGCATGCATCTTAATTTTGTTGTTGAGTTCCTGGTAGAATTGCTTGTGGTTTTGATTTGGAGCGTATATGCAAATTATCGTTATGCGAGAGGGGCCTATATATCCATTGAGAATGATATACCTCCCCCGCACATCCCTATGACAGGACTCCTCTCTAAACTGTAAGCCCCTGCCGATCAGGATACCCACTCCCCTTTTTTTTGATGTTGTTGACGCGAAAAACTGATGTGACCAGTTTTCCCCCCAATATTTAGGTTCTCTATCTCTGCGAAAATGTTTCTTGTAGCATTAGAATATCCGGGTTGATTTTTTTGTAGTATTGTTGTGCTATTTTCCTTTTGCACAGTGCATTCAAACCCTTAACATTGTGTGTGAGGATATGTGTGTGGTTACTCACGGTGGTTTGAGATAGCTCGAGTGCTCTTGGGTCTTCCGTGTCTGGAGGACTGTGTTGGAGCTTGTTTCTGATTTGGATACTTGCAGTTGTGGGAGTTGAATGGATTGCTCAGGCGCCCCGGATTCCTCCCGAGTCCCAGAGACCCTTCCGCCAGCGTTATGTAGTTTTTGGTTATAGACATATAAATAGAACATAAAAGAGAGACAATCGTTTAGTCTTACATTATATTGATCACTCTGTAGTATGGTGTGTAACATTGTCCACATGTACATGTAATATCGATTACCCAAAAAATCTTGTGCTTATTTGGTCTTGTTGCTATTCTATTCTAACTAGATTAATTAAACAATGGTCCACCCCTCAGGGAGGGCTCTGGATGAGGAACTATCTCCTCACTAATACCTGTACTCCTTACAGTTGTACCGTTATATGCGGGGGTACGTCTATGTGCCTCCGCACCAAACCTGTGGACGGCCTCTAACCAACCGGGACCACCAGGTGTGACTTAACTGTAGAATCCTGGGGCGATTTGACCTTATTTGATGCTGTACACCCCCCGCTGCTCTCTTTATTCTATGGGCTTCCCTCTTGTATCGAATGATGCCTGTCTGCCATTATTAAAATACATTTAGCATTTGCCCTATCTTTGTCCCCTTAACCTATTCTGTTTGAAGACTCCTCGGGATCACAGTTCTTCTTCCCTTTTATCTGTCTGTAGGGGTGGGGCCCATTACTCATAACCGCTTTGTAGACCTATTTTGCTTATTTATTAATAGTATTTCAGCCGGTTTTGTCCGTGATCACTCCTCCCTATCCGTTACCTCAGTTTATATATAGACATCTGACATACTGTACAACCTTTACACATACACTTTACCCCTTATGCGCCCGTGTAGCTTTAGAAGCTTTCATTGTTTTTCTGCTCCTCGCCCCCATTTGAACCATTCCCCCCTCCCCTCTCCCCACACCATACACTAGATTTGAGTCCCCAGTTGAGACGGGCCGTCTCTGTTGTATGCACAGTCTTGGAATCTCTCCATAAGCTTATCTTGTGGTTCTCGAGCTGTGTTTGTTACTGATGCACTGGCATATTTGCCTCGCTAAAGTCGCTCTAGCAGTTTGTCGCTCCATATTTACAGTGTTTTAATAGTCCATTTTTCCTTTCCTTTCACAGCTCCCTCCCTCCACCATATATCCACAGTGCCCAAAACAATGCGGAAGCTCAATGACTTTTATATTTTATATACAGGGAGGTTTAGACATTTCCCCTGGGGGTTCCTTTAGGCTGTATAGGTGTGCTTAGTTTAGTTGTGGAGGTTATCCGTTTCTGCTCCCTCGGGTGCCACCGGCACCTGTGCCGGATCATACTCGCCTCTTCCAGTGTATGGCCATGGGGGTGGGTCGACTGACCGTCCCCTGGGGGAGCCCGGATTTTTCCTTGAGTTCTCCTTTGGGTTATGTCTTCACCTGCAGGTTTTACAACTCGTTAGGGTGTCTAGAATTCCGGGGTCCCATTCCCTTCCCTGGATCCTCTCCCCAATCCCCCACATATATGTTTGCCTCCCGGAGTTTCAGGAGGGGCTCTTTTTAATGGCTCTACCCCTGAGCCGGGATATAGGGGAGTTGTCCGGTAGTCTGTGGGCGGCCCCCGGGCATGTAAGGAAATATAGAGTACCTTATGGTGCGTGTGTGGTCGCTTCTGGGCCGACGCCTATTGCAGACCGATTCCGTACTTTACTTGTTGATGTTTTGGTTTGAGGGGCCCCACTGGGGTGTTGAGGTAGCTTGTCTCTCCTGCCTTTGTTGTTTCGGTGGAACCTGGGTCCATGATGGAGATGGGGGACACATTCTCCGTTGTTCGGCTGGGCTCGACGCTGTCTTGGGTGAAGATGATATCCCCAATCGGTTTAAGAAGCGCTCTTTCTGTTCCAATGAGGTCAGGGAGATCAGTCTTCCTTGGTGCATTACAGAGAGTTTAAAGGGGAAGCCCCACCGGTAACGGATTTTGTGTCGAAGAAGGGTGTCTATGACCGGGCGTAGCTCCCTACGCCTGGCTAGGGTTGCCGGCGACAAGTCCTGAAATAGCTTGACCGTGAACTCCTCGCAGTTTACAGACTCCACGTTTCTGGCGGCCGCCATTATAGCTTCCTTCGTCTTGTAATAGTGGAGTTTGCAGATTATATCCCTGGGCGGTTCTTCTTGGCTTGGTTTAGCCCTCAGGGCCCGGTGGGCTCTGTCTAGAAGTAGGTCCAGGGTTGTTTCTGCTGGGAGGATCTGGCGGAATAGTTTTTGTAGAAAGGCATCTAGGTCCGTTACCTCCTCCGGGACCCCCTTCAGCCTTTTGTTGCGTCTGGAGCGGTTTTCTATATCTCAAATATATTTTTTAATGATTGGATGATTAGAACCTCCGATATATTTATACTCCCCTCTGATTATATAGCCAGATGGAATGATTTTTAACTGTAGATATATTATTAATCTTAGCGAGTCTTTTTTAAATATTTAACTTTTGCCACTTTCACTTTAGTAGGTTTACATAGGGGTGGCATTTTTTTTATCTTAAGTGAACACGTAATCCGGTATGCACACTGTTTTATACTTTTATATATTGGTTGCTGTGGATTCACGGACCCGTTCTTACTATAATGGGAGCACAGTATTTGATATCAGCCTGGTATGGTTTAGTTTTAGCACCGCATGATTTTTACTCTGATAGTTTTACTTGGGGGTGTGTTCACTATGGGGCCGGTGACGCGGCTCATCACGTCAAGGGAGTTACAATGAGCGTTAGGGGTGTATGCACCTCTTCGATATATTGATGATTGTGTGGTAAAACCCTGAGGACGGCCCTTTGTTTGGGGGCTGAAATGCGTAGGTTCCTTGATCTACTTCTGTGTCCTAATAAAAATTTGGAAGTCCAAGGAGTGCTCCGTAGCATATATATCTATATATCCGCACAATAAATATTTGTTCATTACAAATCCTCGTGTGCACTAGCTCTATATGTATGGTGTGTGTGTAGATAGATAGATAGATAGATAGATAGAAAATCTTTATCCACACTACTATAAAATTTAGGGATTTGTACAAAAAAAATAAAGGCAAGATGTTAAAAATAAAAGATCCTATGAAATCTTGGTTCTATTAGTCTCACATCCCCTAAATGAATATTTTGATCTATTTATTGTAACATTGCATAGTGTTATAGTTCAGTAGAAACACCACAGTGAAATACAATTGTTGTGCAGAGCTTAAATCAATCTTCCCTCTTAAATTTCCAACCAATAATAGATCAATAGGAGATCCATTGGATCATTCTATAATTAAAGTTATTAATCTCTTTCAATACTCACCCTCCCCATTAACTCACAGCTGTCACCAGGGATTCTGTTAGAGAGGGATCACTATTGGTCAATGTGTTAGAGAGGGATCACTATTGGTCAATGTGTTAGAGAGGGATCACTATTGGTCAATGTGTTAGAGAGGGATCACTATTGGTGTGAGGTCCTATAAAGAACCCAGACTGTCCTGTCATGTTTCAGTCCTATTACATTTATCAGTTCAGGACACAGGTTCATGGCTTCTATGTGGTCTATTGCTTAAATAATGTAATAAACCATTAACAAACTCACTTCAATGTCTCAGAGAAATGGAGATGTTTTCCTTTCAGTCCCCCTCTCATATAGATATCCCTCCCTGTCCAGCAATCAGCAGCTCTCCTTTTTGTCTATTGAGATGGGAGGGGTGGGGTGGAGTTAGGTGAGAGTGAGGAGAATGTTTTTACTAAGACTGTCACATGTTTTACAATGGAAGTGACATATAAGTCTTGCAACTTCCCTACTAACACTCAGAAAATGTTTTGATTCGCTAACCCTCCTGTCAATCTAATAATAAGCACACAATTGGATACAACACTAAAATGGAAGTAAGAAATATGTTCCTATGTAAGCTTCCATTGCCTCCCTGTAAAACTTACTGGGGTGTGTCTTAACAGTCCATTTTGAAGATACCATTACAAAACAGGAGTGGGGACTACGAAGTACTTTTTTTTTTATTTATATATTTTGCCTTATTTACTTTTCTAGATACTTTAACGTCATTACTACATAATATATCACACTCTCATTCTGTCTCAATATAATGCCCAGGTGCCATCTCATAGAATCCAAAAGAGGAGGCGCACTCATGGGACTTTCCAAAGATAAAAATTGTATTTACATAGTTAAAACACACCAGTTCTATGCGTTTCAGCCATATTTTGGCCATCATCAGAAACAAACGTCATAGGTAAGTTACATCCTATATAAAACCACGGAGAACCCCTCCCCTCCCTCTCCCTTCAGACCCACCTACTGCTATTGCTGCTGACGAGTTTTCAACTGTGTTCTCCTGCGGAGGCGTCCCAGGTCGGGCTGCTCGGATTCTCGTTGAGGACAGTCGGAACGAGCTGCCTGGGCCTGTTCCATCTGGCAATGGCAGTTTGCTCGCTGCTGCTGCCGTGTCTCCAGCTGTGCCCTCCTGCGGGGGCAGGCAGCGGCGGTGTACTCCAGGCAGGAGCTGCTTAGTATCGGGGGCTGGTCCCTTGGAAGTGGAGGAGCGGGGAAGCCGGCCTCTTGCCGTACAGGTGGAGGAGTGGGGCGGGCGGCTGAAGCTGCTGGGTCCGGAGCCAGTTATCAGTGGAGGAGGTGGTCGGTGGCTATCCCAGGAGGGGATCTATGCAGCTCTGTTCAGGTGGAGGGGTTGGTGCTGTGGGATTGGGTGTTTGGCCCCAGTGGAGGAGGAGGGTGGTAGGGGTGGCTGGAGGCCATTCCTGCAGTGGATGTAGTGGGTATGGATCAGCTAGCTCTTACCTTCGGCCCTCGTGGGGGAGGAGTTAGGCTAGGGTGGATGGAAGCTATTACCGCAACACATTAAACCAGCATGACAGTTTCAACATCAACGATCCCTACCAGGAGTTCGAGGTGACCCCGTTGGCAGTCAGAGCCATTTCCTATGGAGGAGAGCTTTGGGAAGGGGGGTTCAGGCAACGGCTCCTGGACAAGCGTAGAAAGTGGGGGGAGTCGTCCACAAAAGTGGAATGGTTGGTCAATGTGGGGTAGCTGTGGTCATCGCCCCAGACGGTCAAGAAAGCAGAGGAGAGGGAGGTGCGCAGGGTACTGCGTGCGATGGCGCTCAACACCGCATAGGAACCCCCTTCCGTCAATATTACTGGCAAACATTCGATCTATTACAAACAAATTGGATGAGATCAGACTGAATGTTATAGGACCTTTTTTAGTTTTTGAAATGTGTTCATTTTTACTGAATCTTGGCTCACTGCTGATTTGGAAGATTCTATTTTGGAGTTAGAAAACTGGAATCTCTTTAGGGCTGATAGACAATATGAAACTTGTGGTAAGAGTAGGGGAGGTGGTATAATAGTGTTTATCAACTCTCATTGGTGTACTGATTCCACTTTACAAAGTCTCCATTGTTCAGCCGATATTGAATATCTTGTAGTGAAATGTCGACCATGTTATTTGCCTAGAGAGTTCACCTGTGTTCTTTTTATTTCAGTGTATATTCCTTCTGATGCTAACTCTGGTTCGGCCTTAAAGGGCATGTCCACCCCCAAAACTATAACCCCCCCCACCCCCCCCCCCCCCACTACTACTGGCCCATCATGTGGTGTAGTAAAATCCTTACCTCACATCCCAGCTCCATAAGGTTCTCCTGTAGTTTCCCCCCCCCCCCCCCCCAAGTCCCAAAAACTTCCCACCAGGAGCATAGCAGAGTCCATATAGGACTCTGCCTCCTACCTGGCCTCCGGGAGAAGTTTGGCATGCGTACTGCAGCCCTTCTCCCCCTCCCTCCCCCTAGCATAAAACTCCTTGCCCATATAATAGAATATGTTCCCCCATCCCCAACCGCAAAAAAATATTTTAAGAAGTGACCAGAACTCTACTTGCCTTCCCTCTCTCCACCGGCATTCTGAGAAGCCGGCAGCCGCGTCCGTGATTGGCTACCTCTCAGCCAATCACGGACGCGGCTGCCTGTCCCGCCCCCTACTTGCAGTGTCTTGCAAGCAGAAGGCCGGGCGTCGGAGGAGAGAGGGAAGGTAAGTAAAGATCTGATCACTTTCTTAAATTTATTTTTATAGCGGTTGGTGCTGGGTATTCTATTAATGGACAAAAGTTGTTAATAAGGGTGGACATGCCCTTTAAGATTACTTAGTGATTAAATTGACAGGACTCGGGTTAAGCATCCGGAAGGTATGTAGTAGCGGGTGATTTCAATCAATCAGGTTGAAAGATGTGCAGCCTGGTTTCTACCAGCATGTCACCATACCTACCTGATCACAGAACACCCTTGATCATGTATACACTCGAATTAAGGGTGCATATCATGCTACTGCTAAACCTTATCTTGGATGGTCTGACCACTTGACCTTGTTGTTAATTCCGAGGTATTGTCCAAAAGGAAGAACAGAACCTCAAGTAAAAAAAGTGAGTGTGGCTAACAAATGCTATTGACAACCTAAAACTGAAGTTTCAATATACCGACTGGCAGCACTTTATTAGAACAGCAGTCGAGTCCAGTGGAAGGGATTAAACTCTTACAACAACTGTAATAGATTACATAGTAAAATGTATAAGTGAAGTTACAGTTTACAAAGAAATTAAAGATTATGCAAATCAAAAAAAGTGGCTAAACAGGGAAGTAAAATTGTTATTAAAAGCGAGGAATGCTGCCTTTAAACCCAGAGATGCAATTGCATACCGAATAGCCAGAAAGGAGCTACAAAAGGGCATTAAGAAAGCCAAATATGAATTTAAACAGGAGGTCGAGGAAAGGTTTCAAAATTCAGACTCAAAGAATTGGTGGAAAGAGCTAAAAATGCTGACCAATCAGAATAACAGTAGTGCTAAAATCGGTCCCACTGATACTCTGTTCTGTGAACATCTTAATGCCTATTACTCAAGGTTCGAAATAAATGCCGTGGCGCCGTTAAGGGAGTCCTTATGGGCTGAATCATCTGATATTATGGTAACTGAGGAAGAGGTACTGGCCTTTTTTTCAGGAAGCTTGAGGCAGGAAAAGCCAGATAAAATACCAGGAAGGATACTGCGGCTTTGCGCTTCTGAACTGGTCTTTATCTTTTTTGTGATATTTTTAATAGATCCTTATCATCTGGTGAGGTGCCATTTAAAACTTTGTGCCAAAGAGGGCTTCTGAAGCAAACCACTTTAGACCCATAGCCATCACTTACTTAGTATTTACCGTATATACTCGAGTATAAGTCGAGGTTTTTAGGCTATAAAAATAGCTTAAAAATCTTACCTCGACTTATACTCTGGTCACTTACCTGACTGTCCTGTTTTCGGCTGCCGAACACTTCCGCATCCACTCTTCTGCTGATGTCACTATTCGGCGCTGGTCACGCTTACCGGCGCAGAGCAGTGACGTCAGGCGCCAGGAGACAGTGTGTGCGGAGCGATGCAGCCGGATTGTCTGCCCTCTCTTCCTCCGGATTGTAAGTCCTCTCTTCCTCCGGATTGAAGGTCCCCTGCCCACAAGTCTTCTCTCCACAAGGCAAGTCCTCTCCTATGTATGCAGGGTATGCAGTGCTTGCCACTGCAGATATTTGGAAACTGCAACTCCCAGCCAAGCATGCTGGGAGTTGTAGTTTCCAAACTTCTGTAGTGGCAATGAATTGGAGGGTTACTGTGTGGGATGGTGCAATATAGAATCAGAAGGCAGTTGTCATAATTTCTACCCTCGACTTATACACGAGTCAATCATATTTTACTAATTTTTAAGGTAAAATGGGTACCTCGACTTATATTTGAGTATATACGGTAAGTGTTTTGAACGTATAATTCTTAAACTTTTAAAAAAAATTGTATTCCTTTTAACTTTGATCAGTACCAATTTGCCTACATGTCGAATAGATCAACATCTGATGTACTCCATTCATTAATGTTTACTGTTTTATCTCATTTGGACAAATGTAATTCATATGCAAGAATTGTTTTTGGATTTTAGTTCAGCATTTAACACAGTTTTACCATATACCTTGATTAATAAATTATTAGAATTAGGGGTACCTACAATATTATTATGCATATAGATTTTAAATTTTTTAGTAGAAAAGCCTCAATTTGTAAAATTCAATGATATAATCTGTCCGACGCAAAAATTTTAAACGTAGGAGTCCCCCAAGGGTGTGTCCTTAGTCCACTGCTATATGCAATTTATACAAGTGATTGTAAACTTAGAGGGGAATTTAATCGTCTAATTAAATATGCAGACGATACAACATTAGTAGGTCTAATTTCTGATATTGATGAAAGGGATTATTAAGCAGATATAGTCAAGCTAGAACAGTGGTGTAAAGACCAATAATCTGGTTATAAATAGTGCAAAAACCAAGGAAATGATTGTGGATTTTAGGTTGCATATGCGGAAGAAGGGTTATAATCCTATAGGATTATAAAGTGAATGGGAATCAAATAGATCTAGTGGACTGTTTTTAAATTTTTAGGTAGTTATTAGCTCTGATCTCACATGGAAGCAACATGTTACCAATGTGATCAAAAAAGCACAATCCAGTTTACATTTTGTTAGAATTTTAAAAAGGGAACAATTTTCTGTTAAAATTTTAGTAACTTTTTATCACAGCACAGTTGAGAGCATACATACTTTGTAACAATTTCCTGGCCTGGTATGGGAATTGTAATAAGAGGGGGAAAAATTCAGTGCAGAAGGTAGTTAATCAGGCATAGCCGATTTTAGGTATAGAGTTACCAGCCATTAACGATTTATATAGGAATCAATGTCTAAAAAGCATAAAGAACATTTGTCTGGATCAGTCTCATCCGAATTCAAATTTGTTTGTTATGCTTCTGTCGGGGAGACGCTATCGAAATATTTTATGTAAAACTGAACGTTTCAGGCTAAGTTTTTATCTATCCGCCACTAATTTGTTAAATGCTGCTCCTTGAAATATGATCGTATTATAACTCTATCTGAACCATCCATGTATTTATTTATTAATTTCACTGACGTCATTGTTTTAATGTGTTCAGCGACAATAAATGATTCTAATCTAATCTAAAGGAGCGGATAGATCACAATATTCACCCATTATAAGAAACATGACAATAAAAGCTGCTCGTTTAAGCCCATGGGAGAAAAAGTGTCAAGTTTTTGGATCCATCTCTCCTCCTTCATCAGAAGGGCTCGCTTGTGATCCCTACCACTTTCTACCTTGGGAACATGGTCAATAGCCATCCACTTGAGACTAGCCACTCCATGCTTGGCTTCCCGTAAGTGCCTGGCCGCAGACAGCTCCCCAAACCTAGGTGCCCCTTTAGAAGTCCTTACTCATGGATCATATGGAAGCCCGATGGTTGGCCATCCTCTCTGATTGTAGTCGTGGTCATGCCAACATAATATAGCCAGCAAGGGATACGATGAAATAGATAATAAAGTAGACATGATCTATATTTAATCTTAAACCTTTGTCCAGTATGTGGGTGAGGTTTATTCCTGACATTTGTTCCTGAAATGCATAGAATTGGTGTGTTTTTTAACTATGTAAATAAAAGTAAATTTTTATATTTGGAAAGTCCCATGATTTTCACCTCCTCTTTCGGATTCTGTGTATGTAATATATTTATTATATCCTTTTATATAAATATTATCTTCATAGGAGATTGCATTGAGTTTTTAGGATGGGTATATAGGCTTGTGAAGGCTTCTCATTCATCCAGGTCATGGTATATCTGTTGTATTCAATTAGTTCAACTGGACTTGATCTTGAAGATGTTTCGCTAGTCATCTGACTGGCTTTCTCAATTCAGAATGCTGAATTGAGAAAGCCAGTCGGATGACTAGCGAAACGTCTTCATGAACAAGTCCAGTTGATCTAATTGAATACAACAGATATAATGGGTATATAGGTTTTTTAGTATAGGATTTTACATATAGGAAATTAAATGACCATCAATAAATGTATATAAAGCATAGCACTTGACTTATTAGGTACTTATACAAGTATATATAAACTTGCTAACAGAGCTGAGATTCTTATTTCAATATGGGATAGTCAAAATGGGAGGTTAAACTGCACCCGTGACTGCTAAGGGGTGTCCATGTGAATACTGAAAAGTAGTGGTAATGTCAGTATAACACAGGATGTGATGTGTATTGTAATGGACATTTACATAAAGGCTCCTTATATACCACCTGCAGCTTGCAGGTGGTATCAGTGAGCAATAAAAGACTAGACATCCCTGGTCTCTATGGCTAGAGGAGAGCGTGAAAGTAGGTAGAAGTGTGTGTGGTATGCTCCTGATGGGACTGATCTGTTTTGGAGTAATCCCTTGCACAGTGTGATGATTGACTGGAACACAAGATCCTGTTACCTACCACAGGACAGATTATTGGACAGACAATTTAGCTTATTGGATACAAACTCTGAGGTAACAAATAAGTGTACACCATCTTACAAGGACACAAAATATACAGGCGTGGTCAATATTTAAAGTAGTACACCGTAGGCGGGGACTACTCCATTACTGTATGTTATGGGGGGAAACGGTTTTGTTGTTAAGTCATTGCAAGTGCACTATCTGCTTTGTGCCAGGCCACCAGAGTAACCCATGTAGTGCCATGCTACCCATGGTGGCACAAATTGGTGGCAGCAATGCTGGTAATACCATTTGTTCTCCTTGTTTCCTCTATTTGAATTGGCAGCCTCTATTGGTTGGAATAAAGGTGCTTGCTTGCAAGTCCTTAGCCTTTTGCTTAGTGGTAAAGCCAGGCAGGTATACCAAGGATTTAATACTGAAATAAAAAGCAGTTATCAGTTATTTAAAACTTTGTAAATCTGGAACTTGGTGTGGTAATTACAAAGTATGTGCAAAGTATGTTAATCTGGATCCTGTATAGGATGTCAGGTTGCCCAATGGAGCAGTTTAGATTGAACCACACAGTGTGGCAGGATTGCCTGGGTCCATTCTCAGATCTGCATAATTATCCTATTTGGTTCCCCAGGATTTTGCTGTATGTATGATAGCCCTGCCCAGGCCTGAATACATATAGTGAAAATATGGCGAGGTTGCAAGTGACGTCACACGTAATTAGATATTGGCATCAGGTATGTTTTGGCAATTAGGGTTTAAATTAGAAACAAGACAGGAAGCTCTAGAGAAACCTCACAACAGAGCTTAACATGTCACAGCAGTCCTTGCCATTGTTTAATTAGCCTGCCTCTCTAACAGATACTGAAGTTGGTGGGGACCCCATTCGATGTTGTAGAAAATATACCATATTAACTGTTACTTTAACAATAGAACATTAAATACTGACTGGGTATAGACTAAATACGGATTTGCTGGAGTTAAATTGATTTTTATTTTTGTGCTATATCCAGTCCAACCCATCTAGTAATATCCCAAATTCCTGCCTAACTGTTGATCCAGAGGAAGGCAAAAAAAATCCCACCAAATTTATGAAGGGGAAATAAATTCCTTCCTGACTCCAAGTGGCAATTGGAAATACCCCTGGATCAACTCTACTTTATGTATCAATACCAGTAACTTGCAAAATTCTTTGTTTGCAGAAACTCGCCCAGCTTTTTTTTTTTTTTTTTTTTGAAACTGACCAATGAACCTTAAATCACAACATCCACTGGAAGACAGTTCCATAGCTTTACTATTCTTACTGTGAAAACCCCTTTCCGAACTTGAAGCCTAAACCTTTTTTCTTCAAGTCTTAAAGGATGTCCATGTGTCCTCTGACTTGTTCTATTGGAGAACAATGCCCAAGATAGTTTATTGTATGGCCCGTTAATGTATTTATACACAGTAATCCTATCCTCACGCAAGCGTCTTTTCTCTAGCGTACATAACTTTGTAACTTCTCCAGTCTCTCTCCATATTCAAGCTCCCCCAATCCCCTTATTAATTTAGTTGCCCTTCTCTGAACCCTTTCCATTTCATAGATGTCCTTTTTGTACACAGGATTCCAAAATTGCACTGCATATTCCAAATATATACTTTACAAATAGGCTTAATATAGATTTAAATAGATATGCTTATAGAGCGGTAATGGCAAACCTGGACAACTGCCCAAATTGCAAACCAAAACACCACTTATTATTTAATTGTTCCAACATAATTTAACCTGAATAAAGACTTTCCACTTTAGAGAAAACAACTCATAGACACAGACCTATACAGTAGGTATAATAGATTATAGATTACCGATTAACTTATCACACAGAGTTTGATATCCAATACAGTGACCTTAACCTCTACATTACCACACAAGAGTTTGAGATCTAAAACGGTGACATTAACTCCTACATTATTAGACAGGAGTTTGAGATCCAAAACAGCAGAGATGAATGTAATAGCACAAACTCTGGTGAGCTCTGCTGTGCATGGGTGCCCACAGTGAGAGCTCAAAGTGCCACAGTTTTGCCACCACTGCTACAGTGAGATAAATAAATAAAGGATGTTGAGCTATGACCTCCTACTAAGAGAATTACCATATATCTTCTGCACTGTCATAGCTATAATATTGTTTGGGTTTTCAATAAATAAAAATAGAATAATTGAAACAACTCATGTCTGCAAGTCTGATGAATGGCGCTATACAATTTGTCTGTATTACTATACATTATGCCAGTGGTTCCGGACACATGCATTTAGCCACAGGACATATAGGAGAAACATTGCATTTCTCTAAGAATGCTGTGAGTGATTTAAAGGGCACCTACTACAATTATTTGATAATGTTATTTTTATAGCATGAGGCTGTGAAGAAAGTAAAAAAAAAAAAAGCTATTAATCATTTTATGTTAAGTAGAGGGTTTTGCTTCTTTAAGCCCATCTCACCTTGAGCAATGTAACTGAATGGTATCTTGTGGTCCCAAATCCGTTCCCAAATAAGCTATTGATCTGTTTCTTGCACTGGTACAATCATACATGATTGAAACTGGCATGTTTGGCTGAGTACACAAGTAAGATATTGTCGATCGACTGATAGTGGTGTGTGTTTGTTGGGTTGCCGCTCGTTTGTCTGAATCGCTATAGGACCGAACGAAGTGTTTGCTGCGGCCACTGTTGCTTCGACACAGTTTGTCCTGACTGAGCGCTCTCTAGTAGAGAAAGCTCGGTTGGGACAAATAATTTCCCCGTGTGTACCCAGCCTTATGTATGGACAGTCTGAGTCCTATTTGGATTCTCTGATCTACTAATTGTGTGAATTTCCATACAGATTCTCTAGTAAAAGCTAGGGGTTGAAAGGCATGGCAAGTAAGAGGGGGCTCTCCATAGCCTCTCATTAATGGGATGTCTAATGGTTATTCTCCCGATTTTGTTTGACATTTGCCTGAATAAGAGAGTGGGGAAGGTCCATCCCACGGCACTTGTACTTAACTATGGTGTTGAGCATGAAAGGCCCAATATACCAAATTTTTTCCTTAGTTGTCTTCCTTGTCTTTTAACTTAGTTTTCTATTTTTTTTTTCTCCACTCCGCTCCCCGCCCCTCCGCCCCCGTCCCTCCTATCCCACTCCCCCACGCACCATCCCCCCCTCCCCCCCCCCCCCCACCACTCCCTCCCCCCCCACTCCACCTCCCTCCACCCCCCCGCGCCCCACTTCCGCCCAACCCCCACCCCCGCCCCCCCCCACACTCTCTCCCCCCCCCCCCATCGCCCCCCCCCCCCCCCAATTGGTGCCAGTGTTCTCCCCAGAAATTTTCCAGCCAGGTAGGGCAGTACAGGGAAATTTGGTGAGATCTGAGATGTTTAACTCTTTCAGTGCCAGCACTTTCCCAGAGTATTGCCATTAACCCTTCAGTGCCAGCAAACTTTCCCATAGTATTGACATTAACGCTTTCAGTTCCAGCAGAGTATTATCATTAACCCTTCAATGTCAACAGACTTTACTATTAAAGGAACACTAAACTCATAAAATGACTGTGACATCTGTTTCTATTATTCACAGGGAGGTGAGAACGCTTATTCTCCCCTCCCTGTGAATAATAGGACGCTCCGGGGACCTGGAACTTACCTTACCCGCCACTCCACTCGCAGCCGCTCAGTCTGTGAACAGCTGTTCTCTCCCCATCGCGCGCCCTATCTTTTGAATTGGCGCGCATGCGCCTAAGATAGGGCGCGTGGACGGGACAGAGCGGCTGTCAGTGAATGAGCGGCTGCGAGTGGAGCGGCGGGTAAGGTAAGTTCCTGGTCCCCTGAGCGTCCTATTATTTTACAGGGAGGGGAGAATAAGCGTTCTCACCTCCCTGTGAATAATAGAAACGGATGCCACATAGTCATTTTTATGCAGGATTGGAGTTTACAGGTCCTTTAATACTTAAAGTGCCAGCACTTTCCCAGAATATTGGCATTAACACCATCAGAGTCTTACCTTTAACCCGTTCAGCTGCCAGCATCAACATGATATACAGTATGTACCTGCTTTCTATGTCTCCTCCATTGAAATGTTCAACTCCTCACACCCAATCTTAAGTTGTAATTGGAGAGTTGGGTGGAAGACAGAGGCAGGGATAGGGATCTCATGGCTGCTAGTCACTAGGGGCCCCTGTTATAAAGTCTGCTGCAGCTTTTACCTGGCATACTAGAACTGTCCTCCACATTCTTTTAGCTGAGCTCATCCTCCCTTCACCTTCAGTTCATTTGCAACATTTGTTGCTAAATAGAATGTGTGGAGTTCACACTACTCACTACAATGTTGCAAAGTACAGCAAAACAAGGAGCAGTTCTAACACAAAGTAAAAAGTCTATCCCTATCTCCCCACACACATTTGTGACTTTTCCTGTGGCTTATCCCACCCCTTTTTTATCTCCTGCTGAACACACGCCCTCTATTGGCCCACCCCTACTAGGGAGTCTTCCTTTTGCCTATGGAGAAATGTAGCAAAACCTTCCATTTTGACTGTTACATTTAAAATAGAGGTACCAACTTTTATAACTTATGTTTTGCCTTGTGCCTTATATAATTCAGTACTATACTTTTTATATACATTTTATTTTTGGTCATTTAGATGGTAAAAAACTATGCACATACATATACATCTTTACTATATGTAATATTGTATACCCCCACCTTTTAGAGCTTTAAAAACTCCTATGGACTTGTATGTACTTTAATACTATAGGAATGGGAGTTATACAGAAATACACATACTCCTTTGGTCACCCTTTTACTCCTATCTTATAGTGAAAGATCATTCAGGTGACTAAACTTAATACTGCAATAAGGTTTTCACCAGAGTTGCCGCATCAGTGAAACGTGTAGGGACACCTAATAAAACACATGTAGCATGGCTGAATTGTAATTAATGCTTTATAGCAATTTGTGCCGCCCTGCTAATTATTTTATTAAGTGTCCCTTCTAGACAAAATGATCTGGCAACCATGTTGTCCTCTTTCCATTTAAGTCAAAAACACAGAAATCTGTATGTTGGTATTTACATTTGAAAGCAATGTAGCCTGCATCATGCTTCTATGAAGCATTATGTCATGTATTTAATGAACTGCTACATAGCCTTGTAATATGTAGATTTCATATGCACAGCTCTGGGCAATACATTTCTCAGAAGCCTACCTTTTAAGGTGAGTGCTGGAAGATATGCATCTGCTCGCTTTTAATCTTAATTTTATTAACTGCTACATACATATGAAAGATGATATTGCATGGGGCCTAGGAATGTGCATTGATTATCTTTACTATGTTTGTATAAATGTTTGACCAGATCAATAGCACTTCCGCTAAATGTAGTTGTAAATTAGCCTAATTGGAGTGCTTCCACAATCCTTGTATAGTATGTATTAATTAGGAAGCCTGGTCAAGCTTAGCACCCCCAACACGCCCCTTATGGGAGGTTGTATGCGTTTTAATATAAAGCACTGGATGGATGGCCTCCTCCTTCATTTTAAAAAGGACTGGGGGAAGTGAGAGCTTGCTATATGGATCCAGTGCAAAACTGTGAGAAATGCAAAAGTTTGCTAATTGTAATAGAAGTAAAAAAGGTTAGAAGCTAGGACCTTCCAGACTGGGGTTACCTTGACGTGGTTGGCTTTTCATTCATGTGATCAGTAATGTATACTATGTCTTTTGTTTATAAATTATGCCAGTGTGCAGATAATGATATTGTATGGGGCCTAGGAATGTGCATTGATTATCTTTACTATGTTTGTATAAATGTTTGACCAGATCAGTAGCACTTCCGCTAAATGTATTTCTAAATTGGCCTAATTGGAGTGCTTCCACAAGCCTTGTATTGTACACATACATATGAAACCTTAAAAGTACAATCTTCCAGAATCCAGTAGTGTGAGACTCCATCATTTTATAAGGAAAAAAACTTGAACTTGAATGATCTACTATTACAAATGATAGGGAAAAAGACTATGAAGAGAGATGTAAATGAGTGGGGGGAAAATGGTGGTCATGCCGTTTAAATGAGCCTCCCTTTTTTGTGCCGATTTTGCTGTAGTGAGTTTCAAATTTGAATGCTCGGAAATAATGTCCACATTAGTTGTAAGCAGCCCCTGAAGTTATGCACCAATGTTGTCTTCCACCATTATGTGGTAATTTGCAAAATGTCTGTGTGACTTTGCCTAATTGGAAATTTTTTGCTTGTATATGTTTTTTAAATATAGGGAAGAACTGTTATTATTGAGCAAAGCTGGGGAAGTCCAAAAGTAACTAAAGATGGTGTTACTGTAGCAAAAGCGATTGATCTGAAGGATAAATACAAAAACATAGGTGCCAAATTAGTTCAAGATGTTGCAAACAACACAAATGAAGAAGCAGGCGACGGAACAACCACAGCAACTGTTCTTGCGAGGTCTATAGCTAAAGAAGGCTTTGAAAAAATCAGTAAAGGTGCAAATCCAGTTGAGATTAGAAGAGGTAAGTGATAAAAATTGTTTCTTTGCAAAACTAAAACTTCAACGGAGAACTTAAAATGGTAATGCATGTTTTATTAGATTTTTAATCTAATCTTTTTATGCGAATACTGAGGGCAGAAGAGTACATACACCACATACATGTAAGTGCTGCTTACATGTCTTCATTTATAGATTGAAATGAGGCAAAGTAATTTTTTTTTTAATGTACAACTCCTTTTAGTTAGAATGTCATGGGTGTTGCTAAATGTGACTAGGTGGAGCTAGGATGGAAGGGGCGGGTTACATGTCGGTCATAGGACACTGTGAGGTATGAAGTTGCTGGCTCCTAAATAATTTGTCCAGCCCTGTATTACAGTATATTCACCATTGTTTGTGAATCATATTGTTCCGAGTCAGAGCGCATCTAGCTGCCATACATATATTGGTTAATAGAATATTTCAGTGTTTATGTAAATGGTATAGGGTTGGCTCAATAAAGTGTTCCATATTGTCAAGGATATTGTAACATGAAAAATCAGAACAGTCAGTCCAAAAGCATGTTACTATAGGGCATGTCCACCTTTCGTATAACCACAATATTTTTAACTTTAAAACACTAATGCATAAGAAATTCCTATCAATAATGCTACTTTTTACCAGTAGTGTAAGTTAGCTTAGGTCCTCATTACAAGGGAGGTAAAAGTTGAATAGTAACTGTAAAGTTAAAACTACTTTCATAAAATTTTCTCTGTAGGTGTGATGTTTGCAGTAGATGCGGTAATTGCAGAGCTGAAGAAGCAGTCTAAACCAGTTACAACTCCGGAGGAGATAGCACAGGTATTGCATATCTATGTTTGCTTAAATTTTATCTGACCAGATGTAATTACTGGCATCAGTCTGTCAGTTGATAAAGCAGGAGGCAATAAAGAAAAGTAGGAAGGCGGAAGTTTAAGTTGGGAAGGGGGCACCAGGGGAGACTTGCTTAGGGCACCAAAATGCCCAATTTACTTTTCCTTTTGATAACCCACATTAAAGGAATAGTTCACACAAAAAGTGAACACAGGGAGTTAAAGGACCTATTCCTTGCTTTCCGTTCTTCAATCCTCGATCAGGATAGAAGGTGAGTAAATTTTACCTTGTGCACAATCCACCGCCAGCTCCATTGAAAATTGCCTACCAATTCCAGCTTTAGTTTACTATAGTGAGCATTATTGCGCATGCGCGCTATAGTGAAACTGAACCAGGAAGCAGTCAGGACTGCTTCCACTGAGCCACGGTGGATCGTGTGCCAGCTGAATCCTTTGATCCTGGTCGTGTGGTTGAAGAATGGAAGGCGTTCAATCACTACTTTTGTACTTTTTGAGTGAACTATTCCTTTAAATGACAATAGTTCATGGTCACTATTCCCTAAGCTTCCAATGTTAATGAAGCAAATTTAGGTTACAATCGCACTACTTTGTTGGCAGTTACACTGGAGTAGTCAATGTCAGAGTAATCAATTAGAAGAAAAGTAGAGCTGTGATACCTTTTAATTGGCAACTCTGACATTGAGTAATCAATAATTAACAAGTAGTAAATAAGAAAACCCCAAGTTTTAGTAACAAATCTCAAACCACATAAAATAAACACCAACGTAAAAATCAATTTGCAGCCATATTCAAAGATCCACATACAATACATTGGAGCAGTCCGCAAATGACCCAAAGAATATAGTACCAACATAGTTGGGGTTACTCCTAAATAATGCTGCTACCTTAGTTGTTCACCCACAGTGCAACACAGTGAAGAAAAAGTTGAAGCATACATATTCTAGGGAACTAAATACCAGCATAATTAATTGTTCTACAACAGCAATTCTTTAAGGGAATATCCACCTCAAAACTAAAATTGAACCCACTGTGTAGTGTTAAATCATTACTTTGCATCTCTGCTCCTTGGTTGTTCTCCTGCAGCACTGTCTGCTCAAAGGAACGGTTTGTGAGTCATTTGGTCCCTGCAGCTTCATTGTCCTCTGAGAGGTTTATGGAATGCGCAGGGGAGCCCTTTCCCTCCCATCTCTCCTGACCCCTTATGGCTGTTTGATGCCCTATCATTAAAAGTTTTTCCTTGTGTAGGGCACCCTGCAGCTGTGTGGGATTGCATATTTAATCACATGTATGGAGACCACGGTTACCTGTTAATTAAGTGCTGAAAAACTTTCTGCGCACAGCTCCACCCATATTGTTTTTTATTGTTTATCTTTTCATCTTTTAAAGGTTAACTGTGGTCTCCATACAAGTATCATCTATTTAACAAAAAAGCCTAGGATGATGTCTCATCATGCTTGTGAAGGTTCTCATTCATCCAGGTCATGGTATATTTGTTGTATTCAATTAGATCAACTGGACTTGAAGTTTAGTTCTTGATGACATTTCGCTAGTCATCCGACTGGCTTTCTCAATTCAGAATGACTTGTACAAGAATCTGTGGCAATTATGTACCTTGGAAAATCCCAATTAGCATATCACAGCCAATTGTTAAGGGGGTGATTGGATCACCACCACCCTTTAGATCACAAGCTGGGTGTCATCAGAACCCTGCAACACAGACCTGAGAACATCCCCACTAGCACAGAGGCGAAGGCTAAAGAAATGAAACATCTCAGAGGAGCCCTTAAAACTTGTGGATATCCAGCCTGGGCCTTTGTCAAAAGAAGTAGAAGGAAAGGAAAGAACACGAATACCAACAGTGAAGGAGAAAAGCAAGACAGGAGGAAGAACATGGTCATCCCATATGTAGCAGGGGTCTCCGAGAAATTAAGAAGAATTTAAAAAAAACACCATATCCCTGTCTGCTTTAAACCGAACAACACACTGAGGCAGCTATACATCCCAAAGACCCAATACCCAAACACAAGAAAAGAGACCTCGTATACGCAGTGCAGTGAAGAATGCTCTGATTTGTATGTGTGGGGAGACCAAACAGCAACTGCATCAACATATGGCCCAGCACAGAAGAGCCAATTCCTCGGGTCAGGACTCAGCCGTGTACCTGCATCTTAAGGATAAAGGACATACCTTTTGAAGATTGTAATGTTAACATATTGGCAAAGGAACGTGACTGGTTCAAGAGAGGTGTTAAGGAGGCTATTTATGTGAAAATAAAGAAACCAAGCCTAAATAGAGGTGGGGGGGATCGACACCAACTGTCCGCCATGTACAATGCTGTTTTGACACCTTACACTGGGCGTTCCTATAACACCTCTTAGCCACTATCCAATCACGCCCTTAACACTTGGCTGTGATATGCTAATTGGGATTTTCCAGGTGACATAATTGCCACAGGATTCTTGTACAAGTCATTCTGAATTGAGAAAGTCAGTCAGATAACTAGCGAAACGTCTTCAAGAACTAAACTTCAAGTCCAGTTGATCTAATTGAATACAACATTAGAATACAATACAAAAAAAGGAAATAGACCTCTTTTCCTCTACCTATAGACACCTTAGGGAGATAGAAAAACATTTTCAGGCTTGTGCGTAGCTTTAAAAGTTTTGGGCCGGGGCATATGATGCAGGTGAAACAATAGACCATGCTCAAACTTGAAACCTAGGGACAGGGCAGTGGTGCTGGTGATGTCACCGCTTACTGGGCATTACTGCCACTATTTAAATTTTTCCAGCACTTTACTCCTCTTAATTTCCCTTCAGGATACCATCAAGCTCTTAATAAATGGCACGTCCGGATGGCGTCCAGGACACCTCACTTTTCTGCTCCCACACTTGCAGACCATAAGTTATACCAAATTTTTAAAATGAGGAGGCGTCCACTCAGTTATTATCTGCTGATAATTTTATTGCGACATGTTTCGGGTCTACACTGACCCTATCTCAAGCAAAACGCCATAGTGCACTACACAATTAAATACCCTTTGTAGCTCCACCCCCTTTGTATGGTAGCCCAGAGTGTTCAAAATTTCAGTCCCATAGTTGAAGTGTCTAGTATATATTAGTGATCCGTGATTCCAGGGTTCTCCTTTTAATGAGTGTTCCAAAAGCCTTTAACTGTGATGTTGAGTCCATTTTTCAATAAAACACATTCTAAGTGCCCAAAACACATAAATACGTTATATTCACAAATAAAACAGTGTAAAAACCATGCATACTTTGTGTTGCAATTTGCAATCCCAATGGCCCGTGCAAGTCTTCAACTTATATACTTCTATACCCTGTTGCAAATACGATCAAAGTGACCAGTGCAATAAATAACTCCAACATTTGAATATATTATATTTCAAAAATGTAACTCTACATATGTGCTTCCATAAAATAACAAGTTTCGGTCAAAGTGTAATAGTTAACTCCAGCGTACAAATCGATTACGTATATAGTTCCATAAAGTGAAAGTGTAGACCCGAAACATGTCTCAATAAAATTATCAGCAGATAATAACTGAGTGGACGCCTCCTCATTTTAAAAATTTGGTATAATCATCAAGCTCTGTTGGGCACTGACCAAGACATGACCAAGAAGAAATGTCTTGGTCACAGGAGAGTTACACAACTTCCTGGTTCTGTTACCTTGTACTTATTGTTTAGGCAGGAAAGAGAAAATAGGAAAGGGGGAGGGGTATGTGTTTGTTATAAAAGAGTTGAAGCTAAATTTAAAAGAAAAGATAACTAGCGATATGGATTTTAAAGCAGTCAATATGGGTGTCATCGGGCAACAGGAAGGGGGGTAATGTAATTGCTGGTGTCTGCTACAATCTGCCACATGCTGGCAGGGAGGAAGTACGTCTGCTTGATATGCCGATATCAAGGGCTGCAAGTTTGGAGATTATTCTGATTATGGGGGACTTTAATAACCCTGACATTGATTGGCATAGCGGAACTGCCAACACAGAAAAGGATGATGGGTTGCTGAATTTGCTACATGATCATTTTCTCTCACAGGTGGTTGAAGTTCCTATTAGTTAAGGAGCTCTGTTGGATCTGATAATATCTAACATTGTCAAGCATATTATAAATATGAAGGTAACTGGAAGCTTAGGGAATAGTGACCATGTTGTTTAGCGTATGTTATGAAAAGGAAAAGTGCACTGGGTTAACAAAGACTTAATTTCAGGAAAGTAGCTCTTCGTGTCAACTGGGATGATCGGTACTGAACAGAAGTGGGCTGTGCTTAAGGGAATTTTAAGCCAGTTCACATCTAAATTGGGAAATAAATGTAAAAAAAAATTAGTTTGCACACATGTGGCTGAAATTTTGATGTAAAGCAGGAAATGGAAATGAAGAAAAAGGCATTTAAAACCTTTAAGTCAGGGGGAACAGACTTGAACATTCCCCCCCTCCCCCTGTATGCACTATAGAAGATCCAAGTACAGATATCATATAGTAGCAATAATGGTATAAAAGATGCAAGTGCACTTTGGTTAACCATGGATATGGTGCAGAAATAACTAAGTTTAATATTAAGAAATCCTCCTGACGGGGGATAAAATACATCCATGGGTCCTTAGGCAGCTAAGTTCAGTTTTAGCCATTGACCGGTGATCTGCCCCCACCCCATTGTAACCCCACTCAGAGACCTGCCCAGTCCACTTAAGCCCCACCCATAATATCTGACTTGCAGGGCTGAAATAAGCAAGAAATAATAAACAATTCAAACACAAACAAATAAGGTAATGAAAACCGTAATAAGTTTACAATAATGACCTAAATAATGGCATTGGGGCTTATCCATTAAGTATTCACACTCTCTCTCTGACTCACATGTTGTTATACTTACACTTTCTATCACACACACACTTTAAATATATACAATTTCAAATACATACACACTATCACAAACAACCCCCTCGCTTACACACACTTGCTAAAAACACACTATCACACTACACCTTTCTCACACTCTCTCATATATATATATATATATATATATATATATACACACACACACACACACACACACACACACACACACACACACACACACACACACACACACTGGCATACACTATTATTTGTGCACAATTGCACACATACTAGTATTTCACATACAAAGCTACACTTTAAAAAAATTCTTACAACCAATTCTCTAAAACAGTTTTACATACATTCACTCATTTTACTCAGAGGTATGTATGATTTATGTACAGTACAGTAACAAAATTTAACAGTCGTACAAGAGGGATAAATACATAGATAGTTCAGTATTTAAATGATATAAATATAAGCTTTGCCACAAGAGGAAAAGAGGTCTAGGACAATCCTAGCTAGTATGCACACTATTACAAGCTATCATATATTCTTAGTCAGGACCATAAAAGAAACTTTGCAAAGTTAATACTGCTACCCTACCTACCCTATACTGCTACCTGGACTGCCTCACCCCTGGATGCAAGCTGTACTACTTAAGAAAAAATGCCCTCGCTTGTCAGGTCCACTTCCACCTTTGCTGAATGTCCACAATCTGGCCAACGGGAAGACACGCTTCTTACAAAGTGAGTCTTCCTATTGGTCTTGTCAATGACAGTCTGTAAGGTGACATTAGACCTGCGAGGCGAGGGAATATTTTCAGTCATCATTCCAGGTACTTTAAAGGGGAGCATGACGATGGGGGGTGGGGGTGGGTGGGTGTTCCCCTTCAAACTGAGTGAAAAGATTTAACAGTAAGTGCAAGACAGACAACACTGGGAGCCGCCATACAATAATTCGGCCTGACCGACCAAAACACTAAAATGTCGGTTGGTCGGGCCGAATTATTGTATGGTGTGTACCCAGCTTAAGACTTGAAGAAAATGTTTAATCTTCAAGTTGGTAAAATAACAGCGGTTGTAAAATATCACCGATAATAAACAATGACATATTGTAAAATACTGCTAAGCAATGCAAATGGCAAAGACAGTGTTATCCTTAATTTATGATGTCTTAAAATACGTTGTCATATTGGTGTAATTACTATGACCATGAAATATCATGAAATTTTTAAAAAGTTGTGCAATTTTTTTTAGGTAGCAACCATATCTGCAAATGGGGATCAAGAAGTTGGCAAAATTATTTCTGATGCAATGAAAAAAGTTGGGAGAAAAGGAGTTATTACTGTTAAGGTACGGTTTTTGTATTTTAAAGCTGATTTGCAGAACAATACTGTATAAACAAATTTTCTTGGTTTAATGAATATTGTATGTATAAACAGTAGAAAGGTAGTCTGCATTTATTCCAGGTGGTCTGGTATTTGAATAAGTAGCATTAAAGAAACACGAATAGTGACACAAGGCAAGTCTTGTTTATGTGTAATTACCCCCTTTCACTGCCAGCAGAATCCCCCACTTTGTGTGCGTTAAATGGCAGAAGAATTTTCAGGATTTTAGACACATTTGAAACTTTGCAGTAGGAAACTCCCGAGTAAATAAGCAATATTATACATCAGCACAAGGTGTACTTTAATAAAAAGAAAAATTTGCAATTTTTTATGTATTTTTCCTATTTTTACTTAGTTATCTTAAGGTTACATACAAAAATCTTACTGCTTCTAAAAGCTCTGATACTCCCAGAGTGCAACGATACTAGATATATGTAGGTACCCCACTGTTCCTATACAGGAGACCCCCCCCCCCCAAACTAAAATTGCACCTTAAAGAATGTTATACCAAATTGATGTGGATAACCACTTCTGACGGTTAACATAGAATATCTACCAAATTTAAGTAAAATAGAGATCTTTTTAGAAACTAGGATTTTATGAACTTCAGCTAAAATATGCAGTTTAAAAGCATATCAAATATGAAAGCCTAACCCCTCTTAAATTAAACTGAATGCCCCACTACCAACTAACCCAAAGGTCTGCAGTTTTTCCACAAAACTAACTCAGAATGGAATGTAAAAAGTTACCAAATATCAATCCCCCCTGAATCAAATGGTATGCCATATGCGTGGGTGCAAACAGACGGGGCCACCAACTAGCTCAAATGACACATGTACAAGTGCAGTTAGAAGAAAAAATTAATTAAAAACCCTTAAGAACATTATGTCCAAAGCCTGTTGCACGCTAGGATTAAGTGCAGGCAGATGGTATCCGGAGGGGGGGGAGGGCTCCCCTGCGCATGTCCGCATTCCTCCCGGAGGCATCACAAAAGGCAGAGTAGATTGGACAGGAAGAAGCCGCTGCTCTTGAGTTTCCTGGACTTTGGACAATGACTACAGGAGAACCAAAAGGAGCAGGAATGTAAGGTAAGGATTTTTTTAAACTATTCATAGGGGCTAGCACTTCGGAACATTTTAGATTCGGGGATGGACATGCCTTTTAAAACCTGACAAATGATTATCTGAGTTTACTGATCTCACCGGAGACATTGGGAAGCCTGGAAAAGACAATTTTTTTTTGCTAATTTCTGGCTTTAGTGGAGAAAAAAAAAAAAAAAAACATTTTTAAAAAAATGCTTGTTTTTCAATTCGAAATCTGAAAGGAAAAATCACTTCCCGGAAATCATTTTCCAGGAAGGGGTTTTTCATTCATTGGCAAAGATCAATAATTTGGTGATCACCAAATTTTCATCTCTGTACCCATTTTTTTAAGTAGCAAAGACTTAAAAAATCCTATTTGTGAATGGAGCTCTGAGCTCCATTCACAAATGTTATAGTAAGTCATTCACTGACAGCTTACTGTAGTTTGTATTGCACTGCAATCTGAATGGAGATTGCAGTGAAGTACCCCGACTATACAAACATAGAAAAGATAATCAATGCACATTCCTAGGCCCCATACAATATCATTATCTGCACACTGGCATACTTTATAAACAAAGGGGTTTTAGTATACATTTCTGTGCACACTGTGCCAGTGTGCAGATAATGAGATTGTATGGGGCCTTGGAATGTGCATTGATTATCTTTTCTATATTTGTATAAATGTTTGACCAGATCAGTAGCACTTGCGCTAAATATAGTTGTAGCACTTCCGCTAAATATAGTTGTAGCACTTCCGCTAAATATAGTTGTAAATTAGCCTAATTGGAGTGCTTCCACAATCCTTATTTATTGGGAAGCCAGGTCAAGCTTCCATGTGGTTATAACACTCCCAACACGCCCCTTTTATGGGAGGTCCTATGCCTTTAATATAAAGCACTGGGTGGCCTCTTCTCTCATTTTAAAAAGCCAAAGGGCTGTGGGGAAGTGAGAGCCTGTTATATGGATCCAGTGCACAACTATTAGAAATGCAAGATTTTGCTAATCCCCCGCCCCCTCCCCCCATCAGATTTTTATGAAACAGAGGTGATTGGGGGGGCACTTGAATGCTGCCCCCGATCACCCCTAGCACTTTAGATTTTTCTAGGTGTACTATAGCAAGCAGGCTGTAGTTCAGTAGTAATCTGTAATCGAAACCAATAGATTACTACTACACTGTACCACCAGGGAGGAAGTGGGGGGGAAGCCTCGGATGTCCAATGACATCACGGGGTTTCCTCTTCTGCTGCACCTCTGCCAAACGTTCACGCATTTTGCCAGTGTTTTACACCAGATTTCTCCCCCCCCCCCCATCAGACAAAACCTATGGGGGATCGAGGGGGCTAGGGGGGCACTTGAATGGTGCCTCCTGATCGCCCCTAGCACACCCAATTTTTTATTTTAAATAGCCACGTTCTATGGCACTTAAAGGGTTAAAGAAAAGCATGTGTGTGTCTTAATATGTGACAACGTTTTTTTGGAACAAAGATGTTTAGGGAAGTAGTATTTAGATGTAGGAAATTAAATATGAGAAACTGCCGAAATTTGCACCTCGTAAATTTGCAATCATTAGAAAAGGTATTAAAGTTGAACAATTGTAAGTTGTGCTTCTGATATTCTCTCTTCTAAAGTTACCTCTAAAACAATTTTCAAAAGATCTGAAAGCAAAGATTGGTCAGTATCATGGTTTAGGGGAACGCTACAAAAGGCTATTTCAGAGGTTTTAATGGTCTGTTTCTGCTGTAAGAAATGTCATCAGGAAATGGAAGGCCACAGGCACAGTTAATATTAAAACCAGCCTTTTCAGGATAAAAAAAAGGATAAAGCAAAATACAGGAGGGGAATATGCAGAGGCTTGTGAGCGGTTACAGACAACCATCCTCACCCCCCACCCCCAAATATCTGCCAGAACATCTAGCTGCAAATGGTGTATCTGTTCATTGTTGCACAATTTGCGCAAGGAACATCTATATGGAAGGGTGATGGCGCTCACTCCAAACAGTTGCTGTTTGTATGCAACAGCTCATTTAGGCACTTTTTATTTCGGAACAAAGTGCTTTGGACTGATGAAAGGAAGAGTTGTTTGGTCAAAAAAAATCACATTGCTTGGTGGAAGATAACAGCTTAACCAAATTTGACAGTAGGCTGTAGCTGTTTTTTTATTGAGGTTCCATCATACTTTAGGTTTGCGTGGATAGTTCAGGACCCTTGTTAATGACAAAGGTCAGATGAATTCAAACCAGTTTCAAAAAAAAAAAGTTATGCAGGGGTTGGATATTCCAACAAGATGACCCAAAACAGTTTGAAATCTATAAAGGCAAACATGCAGAGGGAGAAGTATGTTCTGAAATGGTGTTGCAGTCCCCTGACTGGAATATCATAAATAATCTATGGGATGATTGTAAAGCTGGCAGTTATCTGATAACTGAACTGGAGATCATTTGTACACAGCTCTGTGCAAAGCATTTCTCGATAGTATACCTGTCTGAAGGTGAATAAAACCTTCAGAGCAGATCAATCTGGCTCCACATTTTTGAAACTTCCTAATCAAAGCATCTAAGATTCTCCTGTTCTGGAGTTTGAGTCATGCTAACCGATGTTATATCGGTTAGTGTTGCTAAAACTCCTTCATTGCAGCAGCCACATGGCTAATGCTGGAGTTAGCCATGCAGCTGCCGCAAGCGAGGTTATATGCCAAAAGCTGCATTGTATTTTTTTTTTTATATGCTGCCATGTCAGTCAATCTGCCCTGTGTTTCTTCCTCCCCTTTGCAGCCCCCCTTGGCCCATTCTCTTACCGCCCCATGTGCCCCCCCCCCCCCCACACACACACACACACACAACTCTGTGGAAACAGAGTGAGAACTCTGCCTGAAAAGGCTTTTTTTCACATAGTGGGAAAGAAGGGCTGTAGATTCCCTTCTTTGTCTGGACTTCACACAGCAGAGAGGAGGAGGGACTTCCTGTCTCCCTCACACACTGAGGGAGTCTGAGGCTGTGCTTGCTGGCGGCACTGTGCAGGAGAAGCCTTAGGAATGTCACAAGTCGGCCTCCCACCCATTAACTTTCTAGTCAGTCATTTATTTATATCTTGGGCTGTGGAGCACGTAGAGAGGTGGCTCGTTTTAAAGATAGGAAATTGGCCTTTCATTTAAACTCAACTTGTTTCCAGACCACAGTTCCCCTTTAAATCTTGGTCTTGGTCCTTTAAAGAGCATCCATAGCATCTTGCATAAGACAGTTTCTGACAAAAGTCTTGTCGCTTGTGTACAAATAGACCTGAAGTGCCGCTTAACAATAATTATAATGCAGATTTTGTTTCAAGAAATGGTTCATTTTACCCCAAACGGCTTTTGTTGTAATGCTTGTGAAGGTTCTCATTCATCCAGGTCATGGTATATCTGTTGTATTCAATTAGATCAACTGGACTTGAAATGTAGTTCTTGAAGACGTTTCGCTAGTCATCCGACTGGCTTTCTCAATTCAGAATGCTTTTACAAGAATCTGTGGCAATTATGTACCCTGGAAAATCCCAATTAGCTATCACAGCCAGGTGTTAAGGGTGTGATTAGATATGTGGCTAAGAGTGTTATAGGAACGCCCAAGTAAGGTGTTAAAACAGCATTGTTCGACACCAACTGTCTGCCATGTACAAGGCTGTTTAACACCTTACTCTGGAGTTCCTATAATACTCTTAGCCACTATCTAATCACACCCTTAACCCTGGCTGTGATATGCTAATTGGGATTTTCCAGGGTACATAATTGCCATAGATTCTTGTACAAGTCATTCTGAATTGAGAAAACCAGTCGGATGACTAGCGAAACGTCTTCAAGAACTACATTTCAAGTCCAGTTGATCTAATTGAATACAACAGATATACTTTTGTTATAATGTTTCAATGCATAACAAAAAGTATTCTAATATTCGGACATAAGTGTTGTCGCCTTGTCATATGGGCTTCACCTGTGACTAATAATGGATCAATTAGGTGTCAGGTGTGTATAAAAAGAACCCCCAGTACACTAGACTTTCACATCAACTGCAAATAGACCTCTGCAAACATGCCTTAAGATTCAACCTGAGACTACAGTGTTGATTATAAATAGGCTGAAGACCAAATCCACTGCTGATGTGGCGCACACATTCAATGTTTTCTCAGCGTCAAGTTCAGAGGATAAAGAAAAGATTTGAAGAGACTGGAGAAGTTTTTGACAAGCCCAGGTCAGGCAGACCCCGCAAGACAACTGCTCGAGAGGACCGTGTGTTGGCTCGAAAATCCAAGGCAAGCCCATTTTCAACTGCAGCAGTGCTCCAGGAGACAACCAGGAGTCAACCACAACAGTTTGTCCGATTCTGACTCGAAATGGCCTCCATGGTTGAATCAGTGCCCAGAAGCCAGCACTAAACAAGAGACAATTGGAAAACCGATGCAAATATGGGATACTATTCCCAAACAATAGCAATACATAATGGCACGAGACAGGGCTGCCCACTATCCCCACTAATATTCGCCCTCTGCATTGAACCATTAGCAGAACAAATAAGACAATCCCCCGATATTAAAGGGATACAACTAGGAACCCTAGAAGCCAAAGTAGCCTTATTTGCCGACGACACTCTATTGTCAATAACACAACCTCATATCTCTATACCAGTCCTATACAAACATCTAAACAACTTCGGCGACCTATCAGGCTTCAAAGTGAACACCCAAAAAACAATAGCATACCCCATCCATTTATCTCAAACAGCCAGACTACAGTTGGAAAAGACATTCAAATTCAAAGTAGCCCAAAAATCCTTTAAATATTTAGGTCATACTTGACAAGTGCGGGGTCAGTGCCAATCGAACCCTGAAATGGTATACACACAAAACTACCCCCCAATGCTCACCACACTTAAAAATATGCTTAGAAAATGGACACCCTACAAACTATCCCTTATTGGCCGAATAGCAGCAGTACGCATGACAATATTACCAAAAATCCTACATCTATTCAGATCTATACCCATTACACCGATAAAAAAAACAACTAAATGAACTACAAAAAGAAATCACCAAATTTATCTGGCAAAGGAAATCCCCCCGAATAAACAAAACAATATTAGCCAGATCACATAAACAGGGAGGATTTGGACTACCCAGCCTAGACCACTATTTTAGAGCTGCCAGAATAGCACAAACGCTGAGCTAGATCACGGGTCCACACTCGGCAAAATGGGCCCAACTAGAAAATACAGAAATTTCCCCCCTATCTACATACAGCATCTTATGGACCCCCCCAACACTAAGACACACAAACAACCCTATAACCAACCCATATATTAAACATTCCATAGAAATGTGGGACAGATACATAAGACAAACCGACATCATACAATCCCACTTTCTATATACCCCTCTCATGGACAACCCAGCATTCCCTCCAGGAATGGACAACACATTCAAACTCTACTGGAACACCAGAGGCATCGATACAATAAAAGATATATATAGCAATACATCAGGCATACTCCCATGGCAAGAAGCCAAACAAAAATTTAAATTACAACCAGGACGATGGCTTCAATACAACCAAATCATACACTTTATCACAAATACAACAAATAAAGAACTTTCTCCCAGAGCCTCCCTCTTTCAACAAAAATGTCTACAAAAACCAAGGGGCCCCAAACTGATATCCAATCTATACAATATACTATGGTACTCTACACAACCAAATAAAACAAGAGGAATGATCAAATGGGAACAACAACTGGGAACGGCAGTGTCGGAGGAGCAATGGAATCAAATATTCAAGTATTCGTATAAATGTTCAATTAATGTTTTAGTAAAGGAGAAATCCTATAAAATATTATATGGTTGGTATAAGTCACCTCTAATACTCCACAAAATATTGAAAACCTACTCCCCCCAATGCTACAGAGGATGCGGAAAAGAAGCTGATCTCACGCACTGCTGGTGGTCCTGTCCAGATATCGGGAAATACTGGGAAAACTGCCGGACCTGGTTGGAAAGACAACTGAACATTCCAATGATATTAACCCCCTGGATTGCATTGTTTAACCTACCCCACGAACAACTCCTACCCAACCAAAACGCCTTCCTGCACCAGATATGCGCAGCAGCACGATGTACACTAGCACAACATTGGAAAGGCCCTACTCCAACCATGGACCAAACCCTCAACAGAGTATGGTGGATATATAGAAATGAACAGATACGCTACTCATTAGAAAACAAACTACTAAAATTCTACTCGATATGGAAACCCTGGACAACCTTAATGAACATTACAATTTAAAACCTAAATAATGAATGCATACCATCCCTTCCCTATCTCCTCCCTTTCTTCCTCCTTTCTCTCCTTTATTATTCACGTTAAAGGTAATGCTATAGAATTGGGAAAAAAAAAATAAAATAAATGTTTAAAAAACCAAACAAGTATAAACAATTGACATAATACTGCCAAAACAAATAGAAAAACTGTATAATCTATCTTTGACATTTTACCAATAAAAATTTATTGATCAAAAAAAAAAAAGGAAAACAGTGTCATTTCCCAAGTCCCACAGCCTGCTAAAAGGATGGAAGCTGGAAAAGTGGCAAAAGGTGGATTTTTCAGATGAATCTTCTGTTGAAATACACTTCAGTCATCGCAAATATTGCAGGAGACCTACTGGAACCCGCGTGGAGCCGAGATTTACCCAGAAAACAGTGGAGTAACTACCTCATATATTCCCAACCATAAAAAAGGCCAAATTCTGCAGCAGGATGGTGCTCCATCGCATACTTCCATCTCCACATTTAAGTTGCTTAAAGGGCATGTCCACCCCTTTTTACAACTTTTTATCTAATGTAGGTTTTGGTCCCCCAGCCCCAACCGCCATAATAGAAATTTGAGTGTCCTGGCCTTAACTTACCTTTCCTCTCTCCTCCGCCGCACTGCTCGTCCCTCTGCTTGCACGGAACTGCAAGCAGGGGGTGGTATCGGCAGCCAATCAGGGACGCGGCTGCTCAGAACGCCGGGGGAGAGAGGTAAGGTAAAGTAACTATTAGGGGACTTTTTCTCTAAATTCTATTAAGGCGGTTGGAGCTGGGGGACCATTACCTACATTATATACAAGGGGTTTAGAGCTAGAGGGAGGGAGAGAAAAACGAGAGGAAGGGGGGGAGGACTCTCCTGCGCATGCCTCAAACCTTGTTGAGGCAGAGACAAGCGCAGGATGAGTCACTGGGATCTTTTACACTGCAGTTTTCCTGGCTTTGGAGGGGCATAGCAGGAGAACCATTTGGAGCAGAGATGTAATGTAAGGATTTTAGTACACTACACAGTGGGGCCAGTATAGGGTTAAATTTCAGTTTTGGGGGTGGACATGCCTTTTTAAGGCGAAAATCAAGATGCTCCAGGATTGGCCAGCCCAGTCACCTGACATGAACATCATTGAGCATATGTGGGGTAGGATGAAAGAGGAAGCATGGAAGACGACACCAAAGAATATTGATGAACTCTGGGAGGCATGCAAGACTGTTTTCTTGGCTATTCCTGATGATTTCATCAATAAATTGTATGAATCCTTGCCAAACCGCATGGATGCTGTCCTTCAAGCTCATGGAAGTCATACAAGATATTAAATTTGGATCTCCCAGCAACACTACTTAATTTTCTGACATTTTTTGGATTGGCTGTAAAGTAGATCATTTTCTGTATAGGCGACTACACTTTTGTCTTGCAACATTTTGACATTGATCTTTTTTCAATGAAACGATTTATTACCTGTACATTTAATATTATTTGGGAGGGCTTTAGCTTTTCATATGAGCTATTTCTAACACCAATTGATCAATTAAAAATCAGGTTAATAGCAGGAGTTACTGCAAAATACACGAGCAACAAGACTTTTGTCAGAAACTGTAGACTTAATAAAGTACATACAATGTGTATGTACTTTAAATGTATTTTACATTTCATATTTCTGTCCCCCTTGTATGGCTGTTTTTGTATATTTTACAGCGTATAGTCTTTAAGCGTTAAAATATAAATAAAGCTATACATACAAAAGTACTTTCTTTTTTTTCAATTTATAAATGCTCAGATTTTATGGGCAATTACATGTCTAGCTATTGCAAAAAATTAGGCTTTTAAATCTGTCAATTTTTCAACATTTTATGATTTACTAAAAAAAATTTAGATGGACAATTATCTTAAGAGTGTATAATATGTTGTGGTGGTTGAAGTGCCTGATGAATCTGTTAGAATGGAATCATAGGTTTTGACAGAAAATTTCTTTCTGAAAAGTATTAAATGGAAATTTATATAATTTGAGGTGGCAGAATTTACCAATAAAAACTACTAATACCAGAATAAAGATTTTTATTTTAAGGACCCCATGGTTAAAAGAAAAAAAAAAATTAAAGGGCATCTCCACCCCCTACCTAAAAATGAAGCCCTTTATTGAACCTAGACCTCGCTAGGTTAAACAGTGCCAATTTGGATTCTATATATACTTTCTAGCCCTTGTTTCATTGCCCGCCTTCAGCTACTACTTCCGATTCACAGAAGACTGGCAATCGATCAGTGATTGGCTGATTCTTATGCTTTCCATGCTTTAAAAGATTTTCTGACAAAATAACGAGTAAAAAAGCAACTAAATATTGCTCTCCCGTATTGTGTAAATCAAATAATTTGCCACAATCAAATAATTTGCCACATGCATGGGTGTACACAGACATGGCTACCAACACCAAATAGGCATAATTCAAAATTTTTAGCCACTCATAATTTTAAATGGTTTCAGGTTTTTCAAACTAAATGCTGCTCAACCTCAAAAATACAAACTGTATTTTGACCCCTACATCTCTTCAGTGCAATTCTTTCATAGTTAAATACAAAATTCCATGCAGTTATCTTAAACTTTTTACAGTGTTTTTCTAATAAAAAAATCTCAAAGTTGATTTAGTTATAAATCTTGCGCAAACCTCAAATGGGGAAAAAAATACACTAAATATCTCATATTTTTAATCTAACTATTATATATGCATTGATGCATGCAGAGACATGGGCTGAAAAAGGACCTAATGCTTTGGTGCTCTGCTGGAAATCATTTACTACCGGTACATATTTTTTAAGCTTCCACAAGAAGCTGCATAACAGTGCTATTCTCTTACACACACAATTACGGAAGAAGCTCTTTTTTTGCACTTCTAGAAGATTTTCTAAAAAGAAAAAAGGTTGAGTAAAACACATTTATAGGTGCACTTGGACCCTTCCAGCAAATAAAGGGAGCCAATGCATAACTTTTGGGATGTTCTCTAAGAATACACTTTACCTTTCAATAAACTAATTTAGGAACTCAAACTATTTAAACATGGATAATTAGCGCTACTGTCTATGCAAAACTCTTTACTCAGAACTATCAATCATGAAAAAAAATTAAACTTGTTGATTATAGAAAAGTCTTATTTTACAGTCTGGTATACACACACTTTTCAGTGATAACAAAACATTAAAAAAAAGTTGCAACATTAGTTAGAAGTAGTTTAATTACTATGTATAGTTTTATAAGGGATTCTTTGGTAGCACTGATGCCTTACAGAACTGAAGTCCTGAGTTCGAATCCACCCTTGGACACATCTGCAAGGAGTTTCTATGTTCTCCTCGTGCTTGCTTGGGTTTTTTCCAGGCACTCGGGTTTCTCCCACAATCATAAAGATACTGATAGGTTGTATGTGTCAAATAAATATGCTTAGATTGTAAGGGTCAGGGTCTGATGTTGAATGTATACATGTTATTGTATAGTGCTACGGAAGATGTTGGCGCTATATAAATCCAGTAGTAGTAGTAGTAGTAGTAGTAGTAGTCGGTAGTAGTAGTAGTAGTAGTAGTAGTAGTAGTAGTAGTAGTAGTAGTAGTAGTAGTAGTAGTAGTAGTAGTAGTAGTAGTAGTAGTAGTAGTAGAGTAGTAGTAGTAGTAGTAGTAGTAGTAGTAGTCAGTAGTAGTAGTAGTAGTAGTAGTAGTAGTAGTAGTAGTAGTAGTAGTAGTAGTTAGTAGTAGTAGTAGTAGTAGTAGTAGTAGTAGTAGTAGAGTAGTAGTAGTGTAGTAGTAGTAGTAGTAGTAGTAGTAGTAGTAGTAGTAGTAGTAGTAGTAGTAGTAGTAGTAGTAGTAGTAGTAGTAGTAGTAGTAGTAGTGTAGTAGTAGTAGTAGGTGTAGTAGTAGGTGTAGTAGTAGTAGGTGTAGTAGTAGTAGGTGTAGTAGTAGTAGGTGTAGTAGTAGTAGGTGTAGTAGTAGTAGGTGTAGTAGTAGTAGGTGTAGTAGTAGTAGGTGTAGTAGTAGTAGGTGTAGTAGTAGTAGTAATAATCTGATATGAAAGAAATTTCGCATTCACCAAAAAGTCATGGTAGGTACACAAATTCCAAGGTGAATATAAAGAGACAAAAGACCCTGGTGCTACTAGAGGATAAAGTAAATAAAAAGTTCATAAAAGTCCAGTGTGCTCAGGGATTTTTCTGATGATATTAAGATTTTATTGTGCTACATAAAGTCAATGTTTAGGCTTATTTCTAGATCCTTTCTCAAGCCAGTGCAAACAAACACACACCTGTAGTACCAATTTAAAGGTGACATCATCAAAAATTAAACACGTGACCAAAAATGCACTTCTAGCACTTTACACATATGAATTTTTGGATGGATCATATATGTGGAATGGATAAGTATATAAATAGTACATACTAGTGTCTAAAATCCACAATGAAAAAATACATTCTATAAGTAAATTTGCGTAAATACATGATACTAGATAAAGTGTATAAAAATACATCCTGATCAAAAACTTCATAAAATTAGAAATACAAGTTACATCTAGGTAGAAAAATATAAATATATATATATATATATTATATATATATATATATATATATATATATTATATTATATATTAATATACTTACCCCATTAAAGATTCCTCTTTTTATGAAAAGAAAAAGCCAGTCGGATGACTAGCGAAACGTCTTAAAGAACTAAACTTAAAGTCCAGTTGATCTAATTAAATACAACGATACATTTTCTGAGTGTTAGTAGGGAAGAAGGAAGTTGCAAGTTAAATATGTCACTTCCTTTGTAAAATGTGACAGTCTCTCACCCCACTCCTCCCCTCTCAATAGAAAAAAATGAGCTACTGTTTGCTGGACAGTAAGTTATATCTATATATGATAGGGGGGGGGTCTCAGGCTTGAACTGCACAATGTGACAAATGCCTGGGTCCATTCTCAGACCTGCAGGTTTATTCCATTGATATTCTATGGTTTAAGGCTGTCAGATAGGTGGTTGGATGTGTGACTCCTACTGCCTGGAAAGGATTCCTTCCTGACACCAAGTGGCAATCGGAACATTGCCTGGATCAACCAGAACTGCAGTATATGTATTAATACCAGTAATTCTCTATATGTTTTAGAAACCTATCTTGGCCGCTTTTAAAGCTTGCCGCTACCGCATCTGCTGGAAGACTTTCACTGTTCTCCCTGTAAGAAACCTTTCCTAACCTGAACTTCTTTTCTTCCAATCTTAAAGGATGTCCACATGTTCTCTGATATGACAGTTTAGTAAATAAAGGAACAGAAAGTTTATTGTATGGCCCAGGGGCGTAACTAGAAATCAGTGCCCCCACGCCACCCAACCACAACTCTCTTTTCCCTGATACAACTACCTTGGCTATAAATGCCATAAAAATAAAAAATTATCTATCCATTCTCTGTTATCTTTATATCCGTCTGTCTTTCTAAATATCTGCCTGTCTATCATCTGTCTGTTTATCTATATCGATCTATTATCTGTCTGTCTGTCTAGCTATTATCTATCTATTGTCTGTCTAAGTCTATCTCTGTAAAAGACAAGTGATAAGAGACAAGACAAAGTTAATTTTCATTCATATTATAACAGTAGATATTATTTAAAGCGGAACTGTGTTCTCCAAACAAGTTGTATTTAAATGAAAGGCCAGTTTCTTACCTTTAAAACGAGCCATCAAGCACCTCTCTACGTGCTCCACAGCCCAAGATATACAGAAATGACTGACCAGAAAGTTAATGGGTGGGAGGCTGACTTGTGACATTCCTGAGGCTTCTCCTGCACAGTGCCGCCGGCGAGCACAGCCTCAGACTCCCTCAGTGTGTGCGAGGGAGACAGGAAGTCCCTCCTCTCTGCTGTGTGAAGTCCTGACAAAGAAGTTAAGGGAATCTACAGCCCTTCTCTTTCACTGTGTGAAAACAGCCTTTTCAGGCAGAGTACTCACTCTGCCTGAAAAGGCTGTTTCCACTGAGTTTTCTGTAGGGGGGGTCCTGAGTAACCCACAGCACCTGTGAGTGGGCGGGGCCACATGGGGCTGTAAGATAATGGGCCATGGGGGGCCTGCAACTGGAGGCACCATGGGTCCATGAGTGGGAGGGACCAGGGGGGCTGCACAGGGGAGGAGACGACACACAGGACAGATTGACTGACCGTTTTAAAGCAAGAAGTGCAGGGGACCTGGTGATGCTGCTGTCGTATCGCACCCAAAAATGTAAATATCTTCAAAACTATGCAAAATAAACAATAGAAATAAATTGCAAAAATTATCAGGGTAGCAATTCCTATCAATTTACCTAAAGTCATTTTTGGAACACAGTCACACACACTTCTTTTTTAGGCAGCCCGCAGCTGCAGTCTCTGTTTCTCTCTCTGGTGACTGGTCTCTGGACTGGAGTTTGGAGGAATTTTAGGACAGTCTGACAGTCAGTACCACAAGTTCGGTGGGCTGCTCTTTGTTCTCATTGCCTGCGTGCAGCTATTCACTTCCCGATCCGATCCTCCCAGAGGAGCTTCAGTTCATCCCAGGTTCACAGAACTTGCGGACAGTGGAAGCCAATGGCATGGTTATGGTAATTAACTTACAAAGCACAGACACGGCGGCACAAGTAAAAGAAAAGGGAAAATGAAACTAACAAAAAAAAGCACAAAAAAGGTTAAAACAGATGCTTAACAAGAACCGGCCCTGGGCCCCCCCGTGGTCGTTGAGGGGGCGGGGGTAGTAGTTAAGCCACTGGTATGGCCCATTAATATATTTGTATAAAGTTATATCCCCACGCATTCTCCAAATGTAAACAGCCCTAACTCTGCCTAAACTGCCTGCATAGTCAAGCCCCTCCATTCCCTTTATTATTTTAGTTGCCCTTCTCTGAACTGCTTCTATAATCCTCCTTTAACTGACTGACTGTGTATGATCAAATTACATACTTAATTATGGGTTTAAAATGGCAATATTCCATTTAGTTCCAGGGGCGTACCTGAAGGGCCCGTGCCCCCTGCGAGTTTGGGAGCCAGTCCCTGACTCCCTCCTCCCAGGTCCCTGCAGTATTCAGCCTTTTTAAAGAGCTGATCGCGCGTATATTTTCTTCATTTGCGTGATCAGCTCCTTGAAAAGTGTGAATACTGCAGGGATTTGGGCTTGTGGTGGGCCCTACTACCGTCCGGGGGGGCGGTAGTTACGCCACTGTTTAGTTCTACACCTTTATGCGAAACCCAGCTTCCCCAACCCAGTATCCAATCGTACACCAACCTGAACAAGAATACACCAATCCCCACATATTAGTCACAAGATGTAACCATGGATATTCTGCCTGTTAATGAAGACATCTAATCCTCCTTAGAATATGTTCAGCGATTCAGCCAGCACATTTTGTTCTGGGTAAACTCGGTTAAAGGAGGACTATAGTGCATGAAAACTTTTTTTGTCAAACGTTAAAGGAGAACTAAACCCAAAATACAAAAGCAGCTCCAGAGACTATAACTGTCACTTAGTAAAACCATTTGTCTCTCACCTCTGAATTCAGCCTCTTAGTGTAGAAATCATTTATAGAACATTATAGAACATAGTACTTGCAATCTATGATGTCACGGCTTCCTTCTAGTGTTGCCTCTTCCTGGTGGTCCTGGACCCAAAACTCCTTCTGCACATTCTAACTAGGTACCTTGTGTTTGCTTCCCTCTCCCCTTATGCTAAGCTGCATGTAACAGTTGAACTCAGCCCTCACCTGCCAATGTCTCCCAGCCAATCCTTAGGGATAGTAGTGAATATTAGCTGATTTTCCTGCTCAAAGTGGTGGAAAGTATTAACCCTTTTCATATGTATTTAGTGAGAACTTGTTAACCCTTTATATTTGTGAGCATTGTCTTTGTAGGTGTTTATTTCTGCATTCTACTGTTTATATTAGTGTGTGTGTTTTGCTGCAATGTAAATTTTAGGTACTGATCGCAGATGCTACTGCACTGGACCACCAGGGAGGAAGTGGGGGAAGACTAAAGGGAAGCCCAGGATGTCCAATGACATCACAGGGTTTCCCTTTCCACTGCGGCTCTGCAATTCTTGGCCGCCTGACTTCTCCAAAGCATTCCATTCTGGGCAGCACTTGAACAACTTGTTCCATGAACAAAAATGGATTACATTCTAATATCCAGTACACCATGGTACATAATAGTACCCCATTTTTGGATGTGTTGGTTTTACAAAATAATGGGTTAAGTACGGACCTCTATTCAAAACCCACTGATCGCAATCAGTTACTGTTGTATTAATCTTTTCTCCCCCCTAATATAAAGAGGGCTATACCTGTGAGTCAATTTGAGTTGAGCGTATTGAGTGACCCTGTCCGTAGAGAAATACAAATTACTAACATGCAAAGAAATTTTCAACAGAGGGGATATCCCCCTTATGTGTTGAGCAATACCCCAGAGTCACATAGAAAGAAACCTAATGAGCCTTTTGAGAAATCTAAAAGGATACAATTTGTAACACAATATTGTGTACAGAGCACTGAAATCAATCGCATTTTGCAACGACATTGGTATATCTTAAAAAAGATGGCTATCCACAGGAATGTGGTAATGTTATAAAAACAAAATCCTTCATACATCCAAAGACAGGGGATGAATTTCCACTTAAGGGACTATTTACATGTAATACTCTGTATGTTGTATATGCGTTAATTTGTAGGCTAATTTATATAGGAGAGACAGTACAGCCTATTAAATGGAAAATCTCCCAACACAAGTCAAGTATTCGACTTGGTAATGTCAAGTTACCTGTTTCACCCCTAGCCCCCTCGATCCCCCCTTGGTTTCATGAAAATCTGATGGGGGATCGGGAAAAAGCAGTGGGTAAGTTTGGTGCCCCCTCTGTTGCCGGTCCCACTCTGGCTTCCTTCATCGTCGGTAAGGGAGACCCGGTGACATCACAGGGTTTTCCCATTCAGCGGGTCTTCCCTTACATGTGTGCTCTGCTGCCCCTGGTGGTCTAATGGAGGTGCACTCCATTCAGATCACAGTGCAGTTCAAGCTATAGTAAAGCTGTCCGTGATGCTTTTTGTGAATGGTGCTCCGCTTCGTTAATTGGTGTTAGGAATGAATGAACTAAAGCGTTACATAGCTGAAGGTGTATTGATTTCAGGAATATATAGTTTGTGGGGGGTATTTCTGAGTTAGGGGGGGTGTTTTGTGGGGGGGAAAAAAGCACACTGTTCAAATAGTTGGCTAAATTTTTTTGAGGTTACTTACACTTGGCATTGGTCACGCTCTGGGTTAGTTGGTAGCCATATCTTTGGGTACACCCATGAATGTGGCATACCTTTTATAATTTATTATTATTGAGATGCGTTTCAACTTTCCTCCACAGTTTTTAGCTGAAATTCGCATTTGATTTTGTCTCTGATTTTACAGTTGAGGGGGAAAAAAGGAAAATGTGAGAAAATAACTTGTGCCCAGGTATCTGCATTTTTATCGAAACTTACCTCACTCATAATATCCTGCGGGTACGTGGTTTCTAAAAATATCTCGGTTGGGGGGATATTATAGTTAATTTGGTAGATATTGAATGTTAACAGTCAGGTCTCCTGTACAGGAAAAGTGGGGTACCTACATATATCTGGTATCGTACTCTGGAGTATCAGGGCTTTTAGAAACAGTAAGATTTTTGTGTGTAATCTTAAGATAACTAAAAAAATGGGAAAAATTCATGAAAATTTGCAAATTTTAAAAAAATTTTTACCCATAATCCCAGTAAAATATCCAGAAAAGTTACAAAATTTTGTTACTGTTAAAGTACGCTGAAAAAAAATTTGTATAATATTCCCTATTTACTGGGGGGTTTCCTACTGTAAACTTTGACTGAAACAAATGTTTCAGTCAAAGTTAAATGCCCTTCTGGCATTTAACTCAAGGGAAGTGGGGAATTCTGCTGGCAGCGAAAGGGTTAAAGTTGATCAGACTAAAGTATATGTATTTATATAAATATATACACACATTACCAAAATGTGTGTAGCCGTGGAGAGAGAGAGAGAGATATATATATATATATATATATATATATATATATATATATATATATATTTTTTTTATATATATATATATATCAATATATGTATATTGATTTTTGCGGGGTCTAGCTGAGGAACTTTAATAGTGTAGCTCCGTACTGTCATAATCCTCTACATCTCATCTAGGTGGGTCACAGAGTTAAAATGGGAAGGGTAGTAAAGGCTCGTATATGTGCGGTTGCCAAACCACATCGGATGATGTGTATGCATGGCCATTTCGCTCCCATAATAGTGCTGTGTATGGACACTTACTCTAAAGTGCCAATTATCGTTCGAAACGGCCGCGCATACACGTCTTGGGTCAGCACCCACGATTGCACGTGTGTGTGACGCTATGGTGCTGTAATAAGTTCTCTTAACTTTCTGGATGAGAGTGGGTTATATCCAACAGAAGATAACTATTGGGAACAGATTTGTGAAAGGTCGGGGAAGCAAAAGGGGAATAAATGAGGAGTGGGAGAAACTTAATGATTTATATAGTGATTAAGTGGTCACATTGCTCTCCTTTTCTACATTTAGAATTTTGTTCGGTGGCAGGGAGCAGTATGGGTGCAAAGAAGGATTTTAAAGTTCTGAAACAAATTATTTGCTGGTATTCTAAATGCATCTTATTTGACAGGATGGCAAAACGCTTCATGATGAATTGGAGATAATCGAAGGCATGAAATTTGACAGAGGATACATTTCTCCTTACTTCATAAATACAGCCAAAGGTATGTTTTTAGCTTATTAGTTGTTGGGTAATTGGATGGGGAGTTCTGGTCATACAAGTGTCATCTCTCATTACCTTTCAAAAAAGGCTATGATATATCTAGCAGTTGTCAATTCAAAGATATGTTTCTGCTCTTCACTCTGACAGGCCAGTGTTGTAATATGTCCTAAACATATGCCAAACAGTTATCTTTTTCTGAAGCTAGTTGCAGGCTTGTAATCCATATCAGTCCTTTCTTTTGCCTAATGATGCAACTTGGGGAGAGAGACATCTTCATTCATGTGGCTAGCTTTAAAATTATTATAGGATAAGTACACTGAAAAATTAAGTTAAGGTCACTTGGAAGCTACAGCTTTAAAAATACTTTTGGCATTTTTCTGGTTTTCTAATCCCCTCCAGAGCCTACCTATTTTCCTTTCAAAGTTGCTAAGATAAAATAGAAGCCTAGTGCACATTCAATTAATTTGCTTACATTTTACTTTACCTTTTATATTGTGATTTAAAAAGCCTGCCCTTCTCTTTGGATAAATTTAAGCAATTAGTTCAATAACTTGGCTAAATTATTTTAAGTCAAGCAACCACTTCAAGGTTTGCTTTATTCTGCTGGGTTCCAACTTTTAATCTTTTTCACCTTAGTAACTTTTTACTTTCTTAGGAGACGTAATTCTCAAACTTTGTATTTATATCAGTACCTGCCTTTTATGAAACGAAAGTCCCTGCTGCTCTTTTGCTTGCTTTCTTGGGACTGACTCTCCAGCTCTAAGTACTTGAACACATGACCCACTATGGGTGTAGTACACATTTCCCAGAGGCTTGGTCAAACCCCAAATGCAACAAGCAATGTATATATTGAAATAGGGAGGTATACAGAGTGCAACTAGTGACCATAAAAGGCAGGTACTGATATAAAGACGGTAAAGGTAAATAAAGAAAGTAAAAAGTTACTACGGTGAAAAAGTTCAAGTTAGGATCCAGCAGAATAAAGCAAACCTTGAAGTGGTTGCTGGACTTAAAATAATTTGGCCTAGTTATTGAACTAATTGTTTTAATTTATCCAGAGAGAATGGTGGGCTTTTTAAGTCGCAATAGAATGGTAGTAAATTGTAAAAATGTAAGCAAATTAATTGGATGTGCACTAGGCTTCTATTTTTTGTATGAATTGAAAATATATATATATATCAGAGGGGACACCGCACACCTTGCAAAAATTTCTTACCTGGTGCTTGTGTGTAGGAGTATGGCTGTACTGCTCCTTTATCATATGTAGAGAACCAGATCCACACCGCACACAGGATTTTAGCTTATATGTTCTTTATTCAATAGCACATGTGAAACGTACAACGTTTCGGGGTTGGCACACCCCTACTTTAGGTACACAAACAGTGGATAAATGTACGGTGATAGGTATTACAAAAGGTTATTTTAAAAATACAAAAACATGTATGGAGTTAATAAGAATGATTTGTGCATATTATGTCATATCCTGTTTGGGAGGGTATATAACAATGGGGGTAGGGGTAACATGTGATAGCCGTTTGTGTACCTGAAGAAGGGGTGTGCCAACCCCGAAACATTGTACGTTTCACATGTGCTATTGAATTAAGAACATATCAGCTAAAATCCCGTGTGCAGTTGTGGATCTGGTTCTAGAAACAAAAATATGCCAAAAGTAATTTTAAAGCTGCATCTTCCAAGTGACCCCAAACTAATTTTACAGTGTACCTATTTTTTTAAATGTTCGGGGGCAGGGTTTAGGATGCAGCAGATGTTGCTCTGTCCCAGCAGTGTTGTTTCGTATAGTGTAGATATAATAATCCTTATTTACCACCACCAGGTAAATTCAACCAACCAGTCCTTATTCAGAGATGAAGCGTTTATTTAAGAGTTCCAGGCCCAGAGATATAAAGTCAAAATATATATTTACAGCAGGTATAGGTGTACAAAGGTATAAGTGCAATTCCTTCATCTATTCCCTTCAAATTCCTTCTGTCCCCTTCTAAATCCTTCTCCTTCCTTTCAATTCCTTCTCCTTCCTTTCAATTCCTTCTCCTTCCTTTCAATTCCTTCTACCTCTCACAGACTCTCTGGCCCCTTGATATACAACACAGACCTCCATAACCCCCCCTGGGAAAGGATTTGATAAAATAATGTTAACTATCTTAGATGTTTGTTTCTAGATGGTAGTACAAACATTCCATTGAAATGCAGATCACCCTCAATAAGATGACTGTTTGATAAACGCAGATGTATCTAAAGTACAGGAGGTTCTTTGAAATGCAAAGAACCCAACCCAGGAACTGAGATAGTATCCAAAGACTTTAAATGTATCCGGGAACTGGATAGGTGACTATTCCCACTCATTCCTTCTATTAACACCCCAGTCCCAATGTATTATACAGTTTACATCTAATTAAATATATGACTACAAGCAGTAGGTTACAAGTTAAAGCCAGTGGCTTGCTGGTGATGTCACAGCTCATGGTTTAAACAGTATGCACCACCCTTTTTTTACTGCTGTAAGTTTGGATAGACTGCAGCTAGAAGTATAATACTAAAACATGGTGAGATTTTTATTTTTTTATCGATAGATTTAGAGAGAGAGAAAGAGAGAGCCTTACTTACAGGATTGTTATTTATTGACTTATTTTAAAGTTGATATGGTTAAATAAAAATTATTAATGAGAGAAAATATAATATAGAATAACATTCATAATAGAATAAGATACCAAACCGCTATACCACTTCAGGAGAGGTGGGCTTAAAGGAGCAAAAAGTCCTCTAAAGGGCATAGAATGAAATAGAGCCTTTTAAAAACAAAAGGTATTTCACAGCCTCTGGTGTGTCACAGCCTCTGGTGTAGACTGCGTTACAAGCTTGTCGTTGACAGCTCAGTATGCCATATCTAGATTGAACTCGAGTGAGTGAGCAGAGTAATCTAGATAACCTAAACAAAGGTTTGAGTGTCAGAGGTGGTGGTAGAACTATCCAGCAACGTAGTGAACGTGGTCAGGTGCATATAATAGTTTTAAGAGATAATACACAAGTATTGCATTCAGCTCCTCACATACACATGCAATTTAATGCTTGCAAAAAAGTGCTTACAATATAACAGGGCTTGACAAAACAACAAAACTTCTAGGAGCCAGTTCCAAAAAGTTAGGAGCCAGAAACTTCATACTTCAAATGACATGTGAACCACCCCCACCCTTATATAACTCCGTCCATTCTATATAAGACCTACCCATTATACAAGACCCACAGATCATAATTTTTAAAATTCTTAGTTTCTATTCTAAATACTTACAGGGAGATTCAATAAAAGTTTTTATCGTTTAAAATGGTGCTATTTTTGCCACAACCGATCGGATCTTATTTAACATTTGAAAGCTAACATCTGATTGGTTGGGGCAAAATTACCACCATTTTAAATAAGAAAGTTTATTGGATCTCCCTGTTAGTTATTATACATACTAGACATTAAGCCTGTTAAATTAAAGGGCTCTCCCTCTCCCCTCTCTGCCCCACAGCCAGCATCCCCCCTTCAGTCCCACTGCCATAGCCCCCTCTGTCCCACAGCCAGTCCCCTCTCTGTCCCTCAGGGTGTACCTGCAGATGCCCCTGAAACCTGATCATATATACGCACGATCAGCTTCTTAAAAGACCGGACCTTAACTTCCGGTTCAGGTCCGGTCTTTTAAACAGTTGATCGCGTGGATGTTTCATTCATACACGCTATCAGCTGTTTAAAATGGCTGATCGCGGGAGGCATCTTGGTCTTGTGGTGGGCCCTACCACCACCCGTCACAGTTACGCCACATGACTGCCAGATAGTGAATAGCATAGGGAGAGGGGGAAGGGGGAGAGAGGGAAGGGAATCTCCCTCTAGTGGTAAGTCCATTGTAAGTGCAGTGCCACACACACATGGACACCGGGACACACATGAGGTGTTTATTATATAGGATTTTCTTCCATTTTGAAAAATCAATCAATTTATACCCCTTGCTATTCCCGGCTGTTGACATTAGTGAGCTGACATTTTTGTTTCTATAACTATCCTTTTTCCCAGAATGCACATTACCTTGAAATGTTCTTTTTAAAAATGTTTTATCTTCTCTTTTCCTCCAGGTCCTGTTTATGTAAATAGCACCATAGCTCCCCATATATAAATAGCACCATAACACTCAATATATAAATAGCACCTCATTTATGCATAGCACCACAACACCCCATATATCCCACTCAGATTGTAACCTTCTTGGGGCAGGGATCTCGTTCCTAATGCGTCATGGCATTCTGCGCTTCTATCAATTTATACATAATTTATATATATGCTTTCTTAACCGGTGTATGAAATTGTATTTAATATTTATTTGTATAATTGCTTGCACTTACCGGTATCCCCTTGTTTGTATACTCTCTATTTTATAATGTATAAATGCTTACCCAAGTGGCGCTTTATAAATAAAATTATACATAAATACATATTAATAGCACCGTAACACCCCATAAATAAATAGCACCCCAAATATAAATAGTGCCAGCCTGCTAATCCATCTGTATTGTAGGCAAATGAATATACTCACACTGGAGTGATGGGACAGTCCGGAAGGCCCTTCCTGACAAATGTCGATCTGCAACAGTTTTACCTGTTCCTTTGCTTTACACTTGTTCTAAACAGGTTTCCCACACCAATGCCAGGGCTGCCAGAGATTCTATAGTTCCCCATCCACTAACTGGTTCGTTTTGTAGGTTGGAAGCGGCACACTTACTCCACCCCTGCTTGCACCAGATGCAGAAGGTGCAAACAGGAATGCCAAGACACGGATTCTTCTTAATATGCTTGTGAAGGTTCTCATTCATCCAGGTCATGGTATATCTGTTGTATTCAATTAGATCAACTGGACTTGAAGTTTAGTTCTTGAAGACGTTTCGCCAGTCATCCGACTGGCTTTCTCAATTCAGAATGACTTGTACAAGAATGTGTTTGCAATTATGTACCCTGGAAAGTCCCAATTAGCGCATATCAGCCATTTGTTAAGGACCTTTAAGTCCAGTTGATCTAACTGAATACAACAGATATTCTTCTGCATACTAAAGCAAGGCCACGATCCGGAACCTCGTTCTTACACTGCACAGCAGGATCTTGGCACCCATCTTATTATACAGTACTGAAGGTGTGAATCACATTATTCGTTTTTAGATCTGTCCGTAATCCTTGGAAAGCTTAGTGGAGGAGGTAAACACACACCTCTAACTTTGTAAATTTTCCGGTCGCCAGTAAAGATTTTTTTTTTTGAGTAGATTTTTTTTCTTTCTTTCTTTTTTTTTTTTTTTTTTTTTTTAAGCAAAAAGCGATACATGCCAAACAGATTTTGGATAACAATAAAAAACAAAATAAAGGAGAGAAAAAAGTAGTGATAATATCCAATTATGGAGTATAAAACTATACCTAAAGTATAAGGGAATATTCATACATTCATACATATCGGTCTTTATAGATTTTTTTTTGGTTCAGAGCTTCGTTCACAGCTACGATTGTGATTAGGGGGTTGCATTTTAAGAATCCAGATATCCCAGATTTTGGACCAACCTTTAAGGTTATTTGTCATGTAGGCCATATATTCGCCACCGTGCACTCACCATACTATGTTTATTATCTCAGCTTTTATCTGTTGTATTCAATTAGATCAACTGGACTTGAAATGTAGTTCTTGAAGACGTTTCGCTAGTCATCCGACTGGCTTTCTCAATTCAGAATGACTTGTACAAGAATCTGTGGCAATTATGTACCTTGGAAAATCCCAATTAGCATATCACGGCCAGGTGTTAAGGGTGTGATTTAGATATTGGCTAAGAGGTGTTATAGGAACGCCCAGAGTAAGGTGTTAAAACAGCATTGTACATGGCAGACAGTTGGTGTCGAACCCCCCCACCTCTATTTAGGCTTGGTTTCTTTATTTTCACATAAATGGCCTCCTTAACACCTCTACATAATTGCCACAGATTCTTGTACAAGTCATTCTGAATTGAGAAAGCCAGTCGGATGACTAGCGAAATGTCTTCAAGAACTACATTTCAAGTCCAGTTGATCTAATTGAATACAACAGATATACCATGACCTGGATGAATGAGAACCTTCACAAGCATATCTCAGCTTTTGTTATAGGCCCCCCTTCCACGACTTTGCTATTAAACATTTAGTTGCCCCACAGGATTGCTATTAGTCTGTTGGCATATGTGTTGTATTCTTCGAGAGGGTAATTTAATAGTGCCGTTATCATAGATAATTGAAGGGGAAGCCAAATTTTCTCTAATGATTTGTTCAGTTGCTGACCACCCTGCTTGGACCTCTTTACATTCCCACCAACAGTGGTATTCGTCTGCTATTTTCTGGCAACCTCGGTAGAATTTGTGGGGGATATTTTATTTAAGAAGTCTGGGGTGTTATACCAATCGTACATGATTTTGTACGATTTTTCTTTGATAATGTTTGAGGTGCATTTTGTCGAGTGGGAGAATATCTTGGACCATTGTGGTTTGATTTCCCATTTTGGTAACGGGAGGATTTTTGTTGTTTGTCTGTCGTGCCAAATTAGTTTATATAGGAAGGAGATTGCTCCTGTTTGTGGTTCAATGTTAGTACTGAAAATTTTGAATGGTGATGGCCTTTGTTGTGCACATTTCGACAGTGTGTTTTTCGCGTACAATAAGATTCTGGTATATGGATACCATAGGGTGTGGGGTAATTTGAATTTGTTGTGCATCCGACCATGGTATCAGTGAGTTTGCATGGGTAACAGTGTCAGAAATCCTCCTCAGACCCATGCTTATCCAGATTTCATCATTAACCACGGATGTTTTTCCAAATATGGTGTATGAAAAAGTGGCATTAATGTTGAGGGAAATGGTATTAGTTTGAGTTTGTTACATTGGTCCCATGTGCGTAAGGAAGTACGGATAATGTATTCCTGTTGGGGAAGTGTAGTTTTTTGTTGTGGGGTTGTACCCATAATGAAACCTAAAAAAATGGAATATGGAAAACCCTGTTAAGACTTTGAAAGCTGCTTGTTACCCTGAAATTTATTTACCAGCAACTCCCACTGAATGGTTAATAAATTATTGAAACAATCCGCTTTCAATGTCTTTTCAGGGACTTCCATATTGGTGTATAGAAAACACTCTGTGCATAGAGCCAGTGAATACTGGAGTCGGGGTGTAGTTCTTTGACTTCATGGGCTGTGGGTTGTACTGGCAACAACATGAAAGCCTTCTTATTTACAGAATCTATTTCTCACATGTACTAAATGCAATTTACTAGAGAAGAATCTTACAATGTATAGGTGTTCTGGGGAGAAAAACTTTCACATTAGGTTTTAAAATGTTTAAGTTTAGTTCTCCTTTAAGTCGCCATAATGGAGGGGGCTGTTAAGTTTTTTAGCATTATACTGACATATGCATGGTCTGACCAGGAGATTTCAGAGATGTAGGTGTTGGTTGTGGATGGTAATAATTGAGGGTTTATAAAATGTAGTCAAGTCTGTGTAATATTTTGTGGACGGGGAAATAGAATGTGTGCTCTTTTTGGTTTGGATGATGGAGGCGCCAAGTGTCTAAATTATTGGTTTTTAGAAATGTTAGACTTAGAGGAGCCTGAGGGGACTACCTGCCTTCCCGTGTCATTGTGAACGTTGTGGTTAAAATCACCACCAGCAAATATATCTAATATATATATATATATATATATATATAATATATATAATATTATATATATATTTATATATCTATATATATATATATATTATATCTATCTATCTCTTCTCTCTCTCTATCTATACTCTCTTTATCTCTATATATCTATATATAATATCATATATATAATCCTTTGTTGATTGTATTGTGTATAGTGGACTGTGGGTTGCAGAGGGTTGATATACGTGAAAGCCCCGAGGCTAGGCCCCGGCCCAGCCTTCTTTGTATGTGCAGATGCAAAAAATGTTTAATGCCCCAGTATTTTGGTTCATGGCCTTTTTTGAAGCGTGTTTCTTGCAATATTATGATATCTGGGTTGGGTTTATTATAGTATTGTAAGGCCATTTTGCATTTCTGAGGTGTGTTCAGTTCTTTGACATTGTGTCAATATGATAATATTGCTAGTCATGGTGGGGCACGGTGACAATTAAGCACAACATGTATTATATATACTTAAAGATTTTTGCAATTTCAGTGGGGGTATTGGTAAAACAATTTAATGTAGAGGTTCAGTATGGGGGTGCTGCGGGAGCGCCTCTGATCGCCTATATTCAATTCTGAGGTTTCTTCATTGATATTTTGAAAGCTATGAACATCGAGAAAAAACATCAAGCGAGAGTTCCATAAAAAAATACAAGCAAAAATAACTATATACATTAAAGGATTTATTGACTGGGATGCCATCCTATTCTGATGGCTTCCGGGAGGGAGAATTTTCATTCTTTTCCCTCTTGTCTTAAAAAGAGTGTGAGGGGTCCTATGGACTTCACACTGTACGAGGGTAAGGTCTATACCTGTGAGGTTCTGGTGTGAATGGGGGATGGTTAGGGTCACCAGTTCGGTGAAGTCTTAATGTGTCAGGGAATAGTGGTTTGGGGTTTTTATTGGGGGTATTCAAATAGCTTAAATCTGATTTAAGGTGGCTTTCCTTTGGGCTAGGGTGTCTTATTATTTAGTCAATAAATCCTTTTTGTTGTATGGCAGGTATGGCTCTTTAAATGCAGTATAATTTTTTTTTTTGAAATGTACTTTTTATTTAATTTTTCATTTTATACATAATACAGAGATGAAAAAAAAGGAAATTAAACATTAACATTACAAAGTTTTCTCTTTGTCTTTGTTTTCTATAACATCTTATAATATCGGTACTTGTGGTAACCAGAGAGGAATGTCCTTACCTATTTTGTCCGTTGCCAACTCTTAATTTCCTTTGTTTCTATTTTATCCCTTTCCAACTTCAAATTATATTATGTTCCTTCTTTAATGAGGGTATCTTAGTGTATCTTATTTGTTAAGCTAGGTTGTCATATATATATATGCCATTTTCCCCATATTTTTTCATGTTTGTCTTTTTTGTCTTCTAAAGTAGCTGTGAGTTTTTCCATTATTTCAATTTCTTGTATTAGTGCTATTAGTTTCTGTAGGGTTGGCGTTGTGGTTTGTTTACAGTGTCTCGGTATTACACACCTGGCTGCTGTTACCATATGTTTTAAAGAGTTCTCGTTCTGTTCGGGATAGTTTTTTGTTTGGGGCATTGAGGAGTACTTGGGGCGGGGTGAACTCAGTTTGTTTTCCCAGTACTGTATTAGTCAATTGTTTCACTGTTTCCCAGTAATGTTGGATTAATGGGCACGACCAGAATATGTGAAATAGGGTGCCTTTGTCTTTGTTGCATCTCCAACATTTAATTAAAGTTGTTGGTTGTATCGCATGTAGTTGTTCTGGTGTGTAATACCAACACATCATTACTTTACCGTATATCCATTTTCCTTGTGTATTATATTTCTGGATGTTTTGGAGGTTGCTGTCCATATGTCAGACCATTCTTCAAGTGTGATGTCCCTTCCCAGATATTGTTCCCATTTTAGCATATATTTGTGTTTGGTGAAAGGGTCTATGGTTCTGGTGTTGAGTATGTAATATATTTGGGACATTATTCCTTTGCTGTTTGGGCCTCTGAAAGCTAACATTTCAAATTGATTTAGCTTTTGGAAAATGCTTTTTGTAGTTTGTTTCTGACAAATGTTTTATTTGACAGTAAAAATAAGATAATGTTTGTGGTATTTTGTGTTTATCTCTCAGTTCTTCAAATGTATATAGTCTGTTTATCGGGTCAATGATATCATACAGACGTCCTAATCATACATTGGTCCATGGTTTGTAGAAAGCTCTCATCATGCTGGTTGATATTTTTGGGTTTTGTATAAATGGTTCTAATTGTGTATGTTGGGGTAGAAGTGTATGTTTTTTATTTAGTGTGTTCCAGAGGGATATGATAAATTCTAGTGTTGCTGATTTATTTAGGTGGAGGTCGGGATGATTTGTATTGGTGAGGATTGCCATGGGGTGTGGTGTGTTGGGTATAGTAGTTCCCTTTCTAATTCTGCCCATCTTGCTTGTGGAGTGATTGTAGTCCAGTGTATAAGGTGTTTTAATTGTGATGCATAATAATATTTTATTATATCTGGGACCCCCAGTCCCCCTTGTGTCTTTCTGGCTGTTGTCACTGATTTGGCCAGTCTGTGTGCCTTTTGGCTCCATATAAATTTTGTTAGGACTGTTTGCCAGTAAACATCCCAACACCAGTCCTGAAGAAAACCGTGTTGTGAACAGGTATTTTAGCTTTGGCAATATGGTCATTTTTAATGCATTTATCCTTCCAAACCATGAAAGTGTGATGTTTTTCCATGTGTTTAATGATTGTTGTATTTTTTTTAGTAGCGGGGGGTAGTTGGCTTTATAGATATCTGTATATGTATTTGTGATTTTTATCCCTAGGTAGTTAATGTCCTGTGTCTTCCATGTGTATGGGAGGGTTGTTTTTATTTCATTGAGTATTTTGGGTTTTATGTTTATTGGCAGTGCCTCTGTTTTGGTTTGGTTTATCTGAGAGACATACAGTAATTTGTCTTGATACAACGTCTTTCGTAGGTGGGGGAGTGATTGTTGTGGGTTGGTTAATGTTAGTAATACATCGTCTGCATAAAGGGAGATTTTGAAGTTGCATTTTCCTATTTGGATTCCTTTTAGTTCGGTGCACTTTCTGACTTGAGTGGCTAGGGGCTCTATGCTTAGTGCATATAGTAGTGGGGACAGGGGGCAGCCCTGTCTTGTGCCTCTTTGTATTGAAAATATTTCCGAGAGTGCTCCTGGGATTTTTATTTTAGCTGTTGGGTTAGTATATAGTGCTCTTATTGCATATAGGAAGGGGCCTTTAATTCCAACTGTTTGTAGTGTGCTCGTCATGAAGTTCCAGTCCAGCCTGTCAAATGCCTTTTCGGCATCCAGACCTATTAGTAGTGTGTCTATTTTGTTTTTTTGGGCGTATTCAATTAAGCTGATTACTCTACGAGTGGCATCGCTGGCTTGTCTGCCCCATATGAATCCTACTTGGTCTTTGTGTATTAGTTGTGTTAGTATGGGGGCCAATCTGTTTGCTAGTAATTTTGTGAATATTTTAAAGTCTGAATTCAGTAGTGCTATTGGTCTGTAGTTTGCCCTGTTTGTAAGGTCTTTACCTGTTTTTGGGATTAGGGTTATGAAGGATGTTGTAAATGTTGTGGGGGGAGTATGTCCTTCCATTATTGTATTGTAGAATTCGCACATATGTGTGTTTAGTAGTGTGAAGTTTGTTTTGTAGTATTTGTAGGTGAACCCATCAGGTCCTGGGGCTTTACTTCTGGGCAAGCTCTTCACTATTGATTCCAATTCCTCCATTCTTATTGTGGCGTTTAAGTTGTCCAGTTCTTGTTTGGGTATAATTGGGAGTTGGCAGGTTGTGAGGTAGGTATTTATTTCCTCTTTTAGATTATACATTGGGGGGTGGACTGGGTTGGCATATAAGTCTTGGTAATATTGTTGGAAGGATGTTACGATCTGTTTTGGGCTATGTGCGGATTTCCCTGTGGATGTCTGTATAGGATGCAGCGTTGTGGTTTGAGTGTCATTCTTTAGCTGTCTCGCTAGCAGGGTATGTGCTTTATTGCTATACTCGTAGAATCGTTGGCGTGACCATAGAATGGATTTTTCTACCTTGGCTGTCTCTAGTTGGTTTAGTTGTGTTCGTAGATTGATCACTTTTCTTAGATGTTTTAGAGAGGGGTATGTGTATAGTTTCTGTTCTGCTTCTTTAAGTAAGATGTTGGTGTTTTGTATACGTATCTTATTGTCTCTTTTAAGTTTTGAGCCCCATTGTATAAACTTTCCCCTTATTACTGCTTTGTGGGCTTCCCATAGGGTTGCTTTCGATATTACTGTTTCTTTGTTTAGTTCGAAATATTCTTTGGTTGCTTTATTGATATCTTCCATAGCTATGGGGTTTCTAAGAATTGTTTCATTGAGACGCCAGTGACATTGTCTGAAACTTGGGTTGGTGATGTTTAGAGTTAGTTCTATTGGACTGTGGTCTGACCATGTTATGTGTGCTATTTCTGAGGTTGCCATGAGACGTAACAGCGGGGCGTTCGCCCAGAAGTAGTCCAGTCTTGTATGTGTTTTATGTGGGAATAAATAGAAAGTATATTGTTTGGACCTTGGGTGGCAAATTCGCCATGTGTCATAGAAATGTGTTTTGCGCATGAGTTGTCTGTATTCCTTTGCGATGGTTTCTCCTGTATTTCCCTGGGGTTTGTCTGATAGTGTCATCCTATCTAGTGTTGTTGAGTGTACCATGTTAAAGTCTCCTCCCATTAACATAAGAGGGCAGTCAAATTTTGCTAGCCTATGCATCACCTTCTTTAAGAAGGTTACCTGGTGTACGTTTGGAGCATATATGTTGCATATGACCATTTCGGTGTGATTTACTTGTCCTTGTATTATTACATATCTACCCGCTGCGTGGACTTGGCTTTTGGTTAGTTTAAATTGGCAGTTTTTATGTATTAAGATCGCTACTCCTGCTTTTCGATTGCTAAATGTGGTGGTATATATTTGGGGATACATATGTTTAATAAATTTGAATGCATCTTCTGTGTGTAGATGCGTTTCTTGAACTAGGAGAGAGATATCTGGTTTGGCATGTGTTTAAACTGATCATCCCCTGTAGGAGTAGCCATCTTTTGGTCGGTGAGTTCAATCCTTTTACATTTAAGGATACAATCTTTAGATTTTACATCTTATTGTTTGAAGGTGGATAGCATGTCCATACAGCTGTGGTTAGTTTCAGCATTTGGTACCTAGGGTAGAGTTGGGGGAGACTAGGGAGTTCCCCCATCCTCTCGTGTTCGTAACTTTTATATTTAACCTTATCAAAACAGTTATAACATAACATTTAAATGCTATTACAAAATTTCCAGATCTTTTAGTCGGGTTTTAACCTTATACATTTTGTATTTGGGGAATTTTCCTTTCGTGGGTGGAATACGTTCACTGGGTGTTGTCCAGTTATTGGGGGGTTGGGGTCAACTCGGTGTTTTGACTAAATTAAAAACCTGTTTCTCCGGTTGCATCTCCAGGGTTTTCTTAAGCTTTTTCTCTCTAGGGTAATGTTGATTATTTGTATGGTAGCATTTAGTCTATATTTTGTAGTCTGGCGGGGGGCGCCCTGTTCCCCCCACCCCGTTGCCCAACCCCACCAAATCGAGGGGAGAAAGGGGGAGGGAAGGAAAAGGGGGGGAAAAAGGGGGAGCCAAGTTCCCGGGTATCAGTTTTAGAATGTTCTAATCTGGATTTTAAGCTTTCGATTCGTTGTCTCAGTGTACATTCTTTCTTTACATTGCTCAATGACTCCAAAATATGGCCCACACCCCCGGTTTATTCTTGCAACATTTATTGTTAACATTCTGTATTTTGGGGAGGGCGACGGTGATCGTGTGTGTGTTATGTGTTTTGCTTGTTATTTAGGCCTTTATCCGTTTCTTGTTATCTGTGGGGTGAAGGAGGTGGCCATACATCTATAAGATTTTACTTACCCGACCGAGCGACACCGATGTTCATCGATGCTGCGGAACCTTGTTATTTCTATTATATTTACATTCGGCCGACATGCGTCGCAACATCCACTCTTTGCGATCGCATGTCGGTCGATGTGTAAGACGGGAGCAAGAAGAGAGAAGCGGTTCCGGGCAGGATCGATTTAGGATTTTACCTCGGGGGACGCTCGGTTCGGGTAAGTAACATCTGAAGATGTATGGCCATTTAGTCTTCCGTGTTTTTTTTTTTTCGCTTCTTCCCCTGCCGTCGTTGGTGTTGGGGTGGGTGTCCCTTGATAGCTCGCTGGTCTTGTTGGTTGTTTACTCTATGTCCCCACGGGTTTTTTTTGTTTTTTTTTTTTTTTCCTTTTCTTGGGTTGTCGTCCTTTTGTCATTTGTGGGTATTTGTCCTCTGGTTTCGCTTCTTGCCTGTCTTTTGGTTCCTTGTGGTGTGTCTTCCCCCGTCCCCCCGTGGTGCGGTGCTTTCTTTCGTTGTTTCCCTCGTGTTCTTCCCGTCCTCTTCTCCCCCCCCCCTTCCTCCTTTCTTTCTCTTTCCCCTTTTCGCTTCCTCCTCTTCTTTTCTTTTTTCTCTCTTTCTCCTCTTTTTTTTTTCTCCTGTTTTCTTCTTTCTTCCTTTCCCCTTTCTCTCTTTTTTTTTTTCCCCCTTCTTTCTTCCCCTTTTCCTTTTTTTTTTTCTTTTTCTTTTTTCTTTTTCTTTCTCTTCTTTTTTTTTTTCCTTTTTTTTTCCTTCCCCTCTGATTTCTCCTTTTCCTGTTTGCTTGTCTTTGCGTGGACCCATGTGGAGGTCTGGCTGAGTCGGAAGATGCAAACAGGAAACGGGGAAATCACAGCCTGAATGTCACGACCGAGGTACTCCAGCTCCATTCCAGCGAGTGGTAGCAGAGTGGGAAACAGGGACTCACCCAGATAGGAGAAACTATGCACACACAAGCCTGGGAGGAACTCTACCACAACATAGAAAGATATAAATATCCGCACCTCACAAACTCAAATCATCCAAATGACGGTAAAAACGAAAAACGAAATACTTCATGGGAGTAGAGTATCACATTAGCGAGGCCATACAGATCACCTGGCAGCATACTGCCAACGAGCGGAAAAAACGAAGGAAAATCACGAAGACGGACTACAAAATCTTAAAGAGACACAAGAGGATCTAGAGAAATAGGCTCCAGAGCAACAACATGCTGACTGAAAGGGATCCCAGAGGAGGTGGTAGATTGGAGACCGATCTGCTCAAATTATTCAAACCTACTACCGGAGACCATGCACACAAACTTACTTATGGATTAGAGCACACAGAGCCCTCCGCCGCTAAACCACAACAAGGAGGACGAACAACAAAGGGACGTTTGTGTGCAAACTCCATACACTAAGCAAAAGAAGCAATAATGGACAGCAGGCAAGGACCAGACTCAATCGAATGGGGAAGGGGCCATATATTGATGCTATTTCCAGACCTTTCAAGAACTGCGACCAGTCCACGACAGATACTAAAACACAAGATACGCTATTAGAATGGGGATCTCCCTTCAAACAACAGTGTACAAAATGGACGTCGATTATCAATCATCACACTAGACCAAACAAGTGGAGTTTCTGAAAAAGGTTGAAATATAACAACAACCTCAGACCTAACATGACAGCCAAAAGCTCCCCGAACGTCCACACCCCAATGGGCCGGATCGAGACCATGGTCAACCCAGAAAACCAACCACACATATCGATTATACAGCTTTACAAGGACCCGTACCGAAGACAAATTAACCACGTAAAATACCACCATCTATACTCCATATAAAGACACTCAATCAATACCAACCATCGTACAACCTAAAGTTCTCAAAACATGTAAATATATACCAATACCTATAATATAGACTGGGGGGGGGGGTGTGTGTGAGATACTAATAGGACATGACAGAGAACACTATGTACAACACGAAAACGACGAAACATCACCACTCACCACTTTTACGAATACACACCAACAGGAGAACCAAAAGACATTCCAAACGGACTCTACACCAGCATTACAAAATAAAACCCTAAAAAAAGGACTACAACCCCAATAAAAGAAAAAAAAAAAAAAAAAAAAAAAAAACACTGTTGACATAAGTAAACAACCAACAATACAGGATCTATCAAGGGACAAACCACTCCCCAACACCAACTCCGGCAGGGGAGATATCATAAAAGACAAGAAGACAAAAGTGGACTAATCTAGTAAGATTTTACTACCCGACAGAGCGCTCACCCGATGTTCCTTCGATCCTGACCGGAACGCTTCTCCCGATCTCTACATGCGACGACAGGCGATCGCAAAATGAAATGGGATTTTGCGACTCGCATGAGACCCCCCCCCCTGCGCTTGCACAATGAATGTAAGCTAGGGAGAAGGGCGGTTCGGCAGCTCGATGAACTGGGTGAGCGCTCGGTCGGGGTACGTAAAAATCAGTCATAGATATGGCCACATCTTCACCCACAGGATAACAGAAAATGACTATAAAAGGCTCTCTAAAGAGAGCACACCCGAACACACACAAGCTCAAGTGCGCTCGCTCTCATCAGAATTGTAACAGAGTAAATGTATGCAAGATAAATAAACGGGGCAGTGTGTGGGCCTATTGGGACTGGAGCGTAAGAAAGTAAAGAAGATGTACATGAGACAAATAATCGAAAGCTAAATCCAGGAGAGACATACCTAAACACTGAGACCCGAGGACGGGGCTCCCCCTTTTTCCTCACTCCCCTTTCTCCTCGATGTGCCGGGGGTTTGGGGACGGGGTGGGGGGATCAGGGCGCCCCAGCCAGGATACAAAAATATGTAGACTACTGTACGCATTAAAAATAATCAACATTACCCTAGAGAGAAAAGGTAGAAAAACCCTGGAATGCAACCAGGGGAACAGGTTGTTATGAAGTCAATAACAACACCGAGTTGCACCGCTCCAACCCCCCAATAAACTGGACGAACCCCAGTGGAACGTGACTTCAACACACGAAAGGGGAAAATTCCCAAATACACACAAATGTTAAGTTAAAAACCCAGATCAAAAAAGATTCTTGAAATTTTGTGAAATATGCATTTCAAAATGTTATGTGATAAACTGTTTTAGTGCAAGGTTTAATATAAAAGTTACGACATGAGAGGATGGGGGAAACCCTAGGTCTTCCCCCAACTACTGTACCTAAGGTACCAGAGACTGATGACTTGATGAAACTACCACACAGCTCTGTATGGCACAGGCTATCCTACCTTCATATAAGTGAGTAAAAACTAAAGATTGTGATATGTAAATGATAAAAGGATTGACACTCACCAACAAAAAGATGTGCACTCCAAAAAGAAGTTAAAACATCCCAACAAGGAATTCTCCGTAGTCCAAGACAAAGCATCTTACACAAGAAGATGCATTTCAATTTATTAAACATAGCATATGTATCCCAAATATATACACCACATTTAGCAATCGAAACAGCAGGGAAGTAAGCGATCTTACATACAATAAAAATTGCCAATTAAAATAAACAAAAAGCCAGTCCACGCAGCGGGTAGTATGTGATAATCACACAGGACAAGGAATCACACCGAAATGGTTCTCATATGCAAACATATTATGCTACCAAAGTGACACCAAGGAACTGTCTAAAGAAGGGGGGTGATTGCATAGGCTAGCAAAATTTTGACATGTCTCTTATGTTTAAGGGAAGGAAAACTTCAAACATGGTACACTCAACAACAATAGATAGGGATGACACTATCAGACACAACGCATGGGGAAATTACAGGGAAGAAACCATTGCAAAGGATTACAGTCCAACTCATGAGCAAAAACACATTCTGCTGACACAGGCGAATTGCCACCAAGGTCCCAAACAATATACATTTCTATCACTTCCACATTAAAACCACATAAAGTCTGGACTACTTCTGGGCGAACGCCCCGCTGTTACGTGCATGGCAACTCAGCTTGTCTTTGCGTGGACCCATGTGGAGGTCTGGCTGAGTCGGAAGATGTGTATGAGGGTGATTTGGGTTTTATCTCTGTTTTTAGTTTGCTTCTGGTTGATTTCTTTGTTGGTTAGATGTGTGTGCTTTGTGGTTCAGCAGAACCTAGGGCCTCAGGGTTCGGCTCTAGGATTCTCTCCGTGCATCTCTTCCAGTCGGCACCGCCTTTTTCTTGTGTTTCCTGGTCCCGGGAGTCTGGGTAGAGGGATTGGGAAGGTGTGTCGGGTGCGTGTGCTTCCCCGGATTCTCCCAGATCCACTTTGCGTTACAGTGTGTCCGGCGTCTGCTGCGGCTTTGTGGTTGCATTTGGGTATGTTCTGCTGGGGACGGGCTGGGTGGTGATGTTGGCTGATGTTGTAGGGTTTCTCCGATTGATAACCCTAGGATTAGTTTAGCGTTGCTGAGGTCAGGGGTGCCTAGCTTGGCCCTCCTTTTCTTGATTTGGTTAGGTTATTTGTTTTTCAGTGGGGGTCGTTTGGTGGTGTGCGTTTCCCCTATCATTCAGACTGCCTCTGCTTCTATGAGGGCGGGAAAGTTGTGTGCGGTCTAGGCCTCTGCTGCTCCTGCCCGTCTCCGCTTGATATAGGACTCTCACCTCTGGCTTTGGGGCTCCTCCGTGTCACGCCCGTTATCAGTGTCTGTCTGGGTGCCGACTTTCAGGAGCGGGTCCACCTGTCTTTTGCTGCCCGGTCCGGTCTCCATCGGATCCGCTCACCTCCGCCACTCACGCGGCTTCGGTTGTCTGGGTTTCCGTTCTACGGTGTATGTCCGGTCTCCTTCCGGTGAGCTCCGGTGTTTGTGGGGTGTGTGGGTATATTCTTAGCTGTTTTTGCAGCTTTTTAGGTGCCTTAGTTGCCCTGGAGAGCGGGAGTTCAGAGAATCCTTCTAAAGATTATTTAGGGGCTTTGCTGCGCCTATACCAGAGTATTGTGGGGCCCTGGCCTTGCTGCGTGATGCGTTAATGGGTTGGTGCCTTCAATTAGGTTAGATGGGATAAGGAAATATTAGCAGCTTCAACGCACCCCTTTTCATGGACATACAAGTGAGGAACTGAATCTTCTGGGCATTTTCCTTGCCTCTCTGAGAGCCCTCAGGGGAGCCGGGTCCAAAGTAATCGTTTGTGGCGGTCTGTAGACCAAGTGCAAAGCCAGGGTGCCAACCACACATTCATAATGAAAAATTTATATACATATCTTGTATACAATACGCTTTATTAATAACAAAAGTGGATAGTGAGAGGATAGAAGAGAGCAAAAAAGGGTAAAGGCATTTATACACTTTAATGGGTAACTGTGGTCTCCAATTCTTCCAAACTAGTATGACTTATATAAGCCTTCCATCATACTTCCATAAAACCTAAATCACATCTCTAGATGATAATTTGAGACGTTATTGCTAGAGAAGTTCAGCAATATTACTTCCTGCTTGAACATTTCCTGTTTCTAGCCATGTGACCAACTTGTAGTCATGTGATCAGCCTCTGTCTGCATTAATAGGCTCCCCCTTCTCAACTGTCAATTTTTTCCCCCAGGTACTTCCTGTTTACCCCAGCATTAAGTCTTTACTGAGCATGCTTCTCCCCCAGAGTGGGCAGACGTCAGGAGATGTCACTGAACCTACTGAAAGCAGAAAGTTTGAACATTTGCCCCAATATCATTTCTCACAGGCTGAAGCCAGACATATGATTGTTGGCTCATTATAAAGGAAATACTGCAGGCTTTCATTCAACCCTAACTTTCAACAAAAGAACTTTATTCAATAACCTAATAAATTGCAAATTACAATACTATAAACAAAAGAGGCGATCATGACTGAGGCGCGAAATAAGGACTTTGGCACACACGTTTGCACTATTTAATGACCCTCTCATCATCACGTTGATGAGGGAATGCACATGAAACCCATCATAAGATGTCTTAAATAAAAAACGAATACGGTACAGATGGGGCTTTCAGTTTAAGCTCACTGTCATCAAAAACGGACGCTCCATTTCAGCGTCATCACCGGAAGAGACAAGGCATTCCTATGCAGATTGGATCTTATAAACAACACCCAGTCTCACAACTGCAAAAAAAAAAAAAAAAAAAAAAAAACTAGGTCACCCGCACCACACAAAACCTGGATTACATTAACCCAAGTCCAAAAGGCGCCTTTTGGACTTGGGTTAATGTAATCCAGGTTTGTGTGGTGCGGGTGACCTAGTTTTTTTTTTTTTTTTTTTTTTTGCAGTTGTGAGACTGGGTTGTTGTTTATAAGATCCAATCTGCATAGGAATGCTTGTCTCTTCCGGTGATGACGCTGAAATGGAGCGTCCGTTTTTGATGACAGTGAGCTTAAACTGAAAGCCCCATCTGTACCGTATTCGTTTTTTATTTAAGACATCTATGATGGGTTTCATGTGCATTCCCTCATCAACGTGGATGATGAGAGGTCATTAAATAGTGCAAACGTGTGTGCCAAAGTCCTTATTTCGCGCCTCAGTCATGATCGCCTCTTTTGTTTTATAGTATTGTAATTTGCAATTTATTAGGGTTATTGAATAAAGTTCTTTTGTTGAAATTTCAACAAAAGAACTTTATTCAATAACCCTAATAAATTGCAAATTACAATACTATAAAACAAAAGAGGCGATCATGACTGAGGCGCGAAATAAGGACTTTGGCACACACGTTTGCACTATTTAATGACCTCTCATCATCCACGTTGATGAGGGAATGCACATGAAACCCATCATAGATGTCTTTAAATAAAAAACGAATACGGTACAGATGGGGCTTTCAGTTTAAGCTCACTGTCATCAAAAACGGACGCTCCATTTCAGCGTCATCACCGGAAGAGACAAGCATTCCTATGCAGATTGGATCTTATAAACAACAACCCAGTCTCACAACTGCAAAAAAAAAAAAAAAAAAAAAACTAGGTCACCCGCACCACACAAACCTGGATTACATTAACCCAAGTCCAAAAGGCCTTATTGTTAAAAATGGTGCTAATTTTGCCCCAACCAATCAGATGTTGGCTTTCAAATGTTAAATAAAATGTGATTGGTTGGGGCAAAATAAGCACCATTTTAAATAAGAACTTTTATTGAATATCTCTGAGAGGTTCTCAGTTTTGTGGTTTGGGCCTTATGGCTCTGTGAGCGCAGTCCATATGGAGGTCAAGGTCAACCTCTTCTGGGAGGATGTCAGGTAGGCCTCAACCTCCTCAATATCTTTTGGGGCTCCTCGGGTGCATACATTACTCCTGCGGGCCCTATTTTTGGCATCCTCCTGTTGATCTCTGAGCAGGTAGATATCAAATTTCTAATTTCTGTTATTTCGGTTTCCACCTGCTGACAATAGGAGGAGAGTTGGTCCAAGGAGGCCTCTAATGTGGCCACTCTTTCACCTAGTGAGGCTATTTCCAGCTTCACTTCTCGTATGATTTGGCTTGGAAGGAGGGATGATCTTTTCAATATTGGCATATAGAGCATGCAGATCTCTCCTTGAGGAGATTTCTGTGTTTCCTCCGAGGGACCGGTGCCATCTTGGGGGCCTCGCGATGTGGTTGGCGGGAAGAACTCAGTCAGGTCAGATTTAGTCCCCGTTTGTTTTTTAGGAGGCATAGGTCTGTTCCTTGTGCTTCAGAGGATTTGGCTGTAGAACCGGAGCTCCTAAGAGGTGCGACTGCTCACATACGTAGTCAGACTCCGCACCCTTGCCAGTAAAGATTTTTAGTCGCCATGGCGACCGGGATTTGTACAGCCCTGCTATATAACTACATGTTTCAAACGTACATGAGCTTTTTTCAAGTGTTATTGTAACAAACCGTGAACTAATATAGCACATACCCATACTCCACCCCTCAATTCTCCATTGTTGCTTCAATTAGTGACTTGCCTTACAATAAAGTATTTCAATAAATAATTTAAATGCCCATCTATGGAGTCCTTTTATATCTTCTTGACATATCCAGTACTTCACAGATATGTGATTAAAGTGCTGTTTATTTTACAAAGTGCGTATAGTAAAGTGCTAGAGTATACAAGTGCAGATACTAAACTAATAAATAGTAAAAAAAACCAAAAAAACAGTTATTCAGTATAAGGTTATATAAAAGGAGTATCCCTTTATCCTCGCACCTGTTTACATATATATACAACTAGCAAAAGTGTGCCCATTGGTGCACAATGGAAATTGTGTGTGTATTTTGCTATGTGTGGATATAGAATCTTTACAAAGGTATATTTTAAACTGTTACTCAGACAGTCACCAGCTTCCAGAGGAACCAAATAGGATAATCCTGCAGGTCTCATAGTAGACCCAGGCAATCCTGCCACATTGTATGGTTGAAACTAAACATGCTAGGTTAATAGTATTCACCATGGCAAGTGGTGATGGTACCTCATATATTATAACAGAAGGAACCTCACAGCATCATGTTATTATAATAGCATTGCCCTAATAATCTAACGTATAACCAAACATTTCTCATTCCCAGTTTAACTAAAGAACTGGATTTATCCTTTATATACTCTTTTATACAGATCTAATTGAAAAAATTGCTTCAGAGCAATTTTTAATAATGGTATTTGGCAATTGGGCCTGGTAGAGCTACTGAGTCTAATTGGGGCATTTCAACTGCTGGTACAAGGACATGAGGATTTAAATCAATACTTTCAGTAGCAGCCTCTATAGCTTAATACAGAGAACAAATAAACAAAGAAAACAGGGAGAATAAATGGTATTACCAGCACCACTGCCAGCAATTTGTACCAGATCACTGCTTTATGGAATGATTATGGGCAGCATGGCACACAGTGGGTTACTTTGGTGGTCTGGCACAAAGCAGACAGTACACATAACATATGCAGTAATCAGGGGTGTCCTTGTCTATCGTGCACCACTTTGAATATTTCCCAGGCCTGTATATTGTGTGTCCGTGTAAGTTGGCGTACACTTGTCTGTTGCCTCAGAGTTTGTATCCAATAAGGTAAATTGTCTGTCCAATAATCTGTCCTCCCAACAGGTGGTAACAGCGTCTTACACACAGGATCTTGTGTTCAATTATCTCTCCAAAACACACCACAATCTACTTTCACTTTCTCTCCTCCTAGCAGGGATGTCTTGTCTTTTATTACTCGCTGATACCACCTGCAGGCTGGTGGTGGTATATGAGGAGCCTTGGTGTATATGTCCATTACAATACACATCACATCCTGTGTAGCAGACAAACTTTTTTAGATTACACTTCCTTTCACATGGAGCAGACCCAGGGGTGTGGTTCAAAGGGCAACTTTGGTCTCAAAACAAGTTGGGGTTAAATGAAAGCCAGCAGTATTTCCTTTAAAATGAACCAACAATCACATCTCTGGCTTCACCCTGTGAGAAATGATATTGAGGTGAATGTTCAAACTTCCTGCTTCCAGTAGGTTGAGTGACATCACCTTACCTCTGCCCCGGGGTAGAAGCATGCTCAATAAAGACTTAATGCTGGGGAAAACAGGAGGTACCTAGGGGGAAAAATTGACAGTTCAGAAGGGGAGCCTATTAATGCAAACAGGCTGGTTACATGACTACAAGCTGGTCACATGGCTGAAAACAGGAAGTTTTCAAGCAGGAAGTAATATGACTGAACCTTTCCAGCAATAACTTTACAAATTTTATCTAGAGATGTGATTTAGGTTTTATTTTAAAGGTACGATAGAAAGCTTTTTATATAATTCTTACTAGTTTGGAAGAATTTGAGACAGCAGTTACCCTTTAACCTCCCATTTTGACCATTACATGTTGAAATAGGGATCTCGGCTCTGTAAGTATGTATTTTGTATATTTTGTGTTGTACCTAATATGTCCGTGCTATACTTTATTTACATTTGCTGATGGTCATTTAAATTGTAATAGTGAGAGTACACATACATATACAACTTTCCTATATGTAATATTATATACCCCCCACCACATTGGTAGCTCCTAAAAACGCAATGCAATCTCCTATGAAGATATAAATATATTTACCGTATATACTCGAGTATAAGCTGACCCGAGTATAAACCGAGGCACATATTTTTACCGCAAAAAGAAAATATGATTGACTCGAGTATAAACCGATGGTTGAAATTATGACCACTACTGCCCTCTAGTAATGTATTTAGTTGTCCTTTAAATGGACAGCAGTAGTCCCATACAGTAATAGCCAAACCCAGTATAGCTATTACTGAATGGGAACTCTGCTGTCCATAAAAAAAACTCATTCCTTGGTACTCCAGATGTTTGGAAACTAAACTCCCAGCATGCTTTAGTAGCTGGGAGTTGTAGTTTCTAAACCCCTTTAGTGCCAAGGAATGAGGCTTTTTTTATGGACAGCACCCCCCAGGAATGGCCCAAAACATTCCCCCTTAGAGAGCCCACCAGTTCAGGGAGTGAGGTGGTACTTAGAATTGGAGGTAAGTCGGGGTAAGGTAAATTTTTCCCCCCAATCTGCTGCTGCTACTTGCTCTCTATGTTAGGTACTGGTAAGTTAAATCCATGGATCTGGCTGGCACTCTGCTGTCTGCACGCTGCACTGACGGCCGTACTCGGCGGCTGTCTTACTTAGTGCCTGGCGCCGAGTTAGACAGCCGCCGAGTACGGGCGTCAGTGCAGACAGCAGAGTGCCAACTGGATAAAGGGATTTAACTTAACTGGTGCGTTACATAGAGAGCAAGTAGCAGCAGCAAATTGGGGGAAAATTTACCGTGACCCGAGTATAAGCCAAGGTCGGGTTTTCAGGCTATTTTTAAAGCCTGAAAACCTCGGGTTATACTCGAGTATATACGGTATATAATATAAGGGATGTAAAATTAGCACTTGAAACAAAACAAATACGCGTCCTGGAACTATTGTAAATGCAGTCTACCTCATTTTTGACAGTGTGGTATATTCTAGATCACAAGGAAAAGCTTTTATATTTAGCTACATTTTCTTTCAACAAAAGACTTGGTGTCTATTACTGTACAGGGTAACAGAATGTTCTTCCTATATAGAGGTGTATTACTTCACCACTTCACTCTCCTTGGATTTCAGTATATATATCAAGAGATAAACAAACAAAAAAAAAGATTATATTAAACCTCTAAAGGAAGGGTTGCAGGCTCCAATAATCATTAAGGCCTGATGGACTTGGGCATTTAATCTCTTTATGCACACTCTCAGAAGATGCTTCTCTTTTCTATTTCCACCTATTGTATTGTGTGCCCACTTTAAAGGGCATGTCCACCCCACAAAACCCATACTGGCCCCACTCCGCAATTTCAAATAAACCTTACCTTACATCTCTGCTCCTTATAGATCCCAAGATATTCCTCTTCAAAGTCCAGAAAAAATACTTCAAGCTGTCTGTGTGATGCCGATTCCTCGTCCTCATCAAGGTCTGGAGCATACGCAGACACCCCCCCCCCCCCCCCCCCCCCCCCCCCCACCATCCGGATCCATCATTGCACCTAGCTTGAATTCATTTGGGGGAAGGTAAGTAACCCCGGCCTGCAGCTAACCACTGCAATATTTTGGAAAAAATCCCCCCAGATCCATACTTACTGAGCCTTCTCTCCCTCTGTGTTTCTAGTGACGTCAGCCGCATCTGTGATTGGCTGCCTCTCAGCCAATCACAAACGGGGCTGAGGTCCGGCCCCTGCTTGCAAGAAGGCCAGATCGGATCGCCGCGGGAGAGAAGACAGTGTAAGCAGAATTCGAGGGACTTTTTTTTTTTTTCAAGAAAATATTGCGGCGGTTGGGGGTGGGTAGGGGTTACCTACCTTACCCCCCAAAGTTGGTTTAGGGGGGTGGACATGCCCTTTAAAGTTTTGTTTTGCTTTATGTTCCTGAATTCATATATTTACTGGCCTCGAAGTCTGTCCCACATATGGTTGTCCCATATATGGTTAACCCACATGGGCATTTAATCAAATACACTGCAAACTCCATGTTGCATCTAGCAAATACCTGTGGGACAATTTTAAAGCATTTAGTTGGGTGATAGAAAGAAGGCCCAATTACAGCCATTACGTTGCAAACAGGGATATTTAGGTGGTCCAAAAATCTTTTGTTTACCATTTTTGTTTTCGGATGGACATAGTTAATCCCTTAGGGTCCTCCTTAGTCTATAACTGAAGCCAGGTTTCTCCACCATTTTATGCAACGTTTTATCCTATTGCACTATTGAGCAAAATTTCTAAACTATCGGTTCAGTTACTAAAGTGGCTGTATTAAGAAACCATAAGCATACCTCCTACTTTTGTATTCTTACTTGATTTCATCAGCTCTCCTCTGAATCCCAATTGCAAGAGGTGGAGAGAAATTGGACAATCATCCCTTTATTATATACCCCTTAAAAAAAAAAAAAAAAAAATATATATATATAATATATATATATATATATATATATATATCTATATATATATAATTTTTTTTTTTTGTGTGTCCGCTGCCAACCTAAATATTGTTCAGAACTAGATATCCTTTTCACTCTTGTAAACTGTCCTTTAGGAATGGCACTGATTACATTACCATTATGAAGCCCACTGGTTTATGATATAACTGTGGTCATTAACCCTTCCTTTAGTTTTATAGTTATATCCAGAATTTATGCTCTCCTTACACGCTTCATATGTAAATAGTTTTTTAGGTTCATTACCTTCCCAAAAAAACAAAATGTATATAAAACATAAGCACCCTTTAATGAAGTCTGTATATTTGGGATTTTCCAGAAATTCTCTTCTCCAGTTCTTTAACGAATATATTGGCATATGAGGGGGCTACTGCTGCCCCCATTAAGGTGCCCGGCCTTTACCCATAATACTCGCCATTGATCCTGAGAGTTCCTTTTGTAGAACCAAATTAAGATTAAGTCCAATAAAAAGTATATCTGTTTGTCCTAGTGCCGTATCAAACAGGGCTCTTTCTGTAGCAATTAAGCCTTCAGCATTAGGTATACAGACTAGTAACGTCTAGACCACACGTGATGGTTCCAGGTTTTAGGCTGGGTACACACAAAGGGACTATTTCCCTACACTGACTGTCTGGTGTGTGGTGTCTCATTAGAATAGATAGATAGCAGTGTTAGATAGATAGCAGTGTTAGATAGATCTATCTATCTATCTACCCTTTAGATCACAAGCTGGGTGTCATCAGAATCCTGCAACACAGACCTGAGAACATCCCCACTAGCACAGAGGCGAAGGCTAAAGAAATGAAACATCTCAGAGGAGCCCTTAAAACTTGTGGATATCCATACTGGGCCTTTGTCAAAAGAAGTAGAAGGAAAGGAAAGAACACGAATACCAACAGTGAAGGAGAAAAGCAAGACAGGAGGAAGAACATGGTCATCCCATATGTAGCAGGGGTCTCAGAGAAATTAAGAAGAATTTTCAAAAAACACTGTATCCATGTCTGCTTTAAACCGAACAATACACTGAGGCAACAATTGGTACATCCAAAAGACCCAATACCGAAACACAAGAAAAGCAACATCATATACGCAGTGCAGTAAAGAATGCTCTGATTTGTATGTGGGGGAGACCAAACAGCAACTGCATCAATGTATGGCACAGAAGAGCCAATTCCTCGGGTCAGGACTCAGCCGTGTACCTGCATCTTAAGGATAAAGGACATACCTTTAAAGATTGTAATGTTAACATATTGGCAAAGGAACGTGACTGGTTCAAGAGAGGTGTTAAGGAGGCCATTTATGTGAAAATAAAGAAACCAAGCCTAAATAGAGGGTAGGGGGGTTCGACACCAACTGTCTGCCATGTACAATGCTGTTTTAACACCTTACTCTGGGCGTTCCTATAACACCTCTTAGCCACTATCCAATCACACCCTTAACACTTGGCTGTGATATGCTAATTGGGATTTTCCAGGGTACATAATTGCCAAAGATTCATTCTGAATTGAGAAAGCCAGTCGGATGACTAGCGAAACGTCTTCAAGAACTAAACTTCAAGTCCAGTTGATCTAATTTAATACAACAGAGATACATAGCAGAGTTAGATAGATAGATAGCAGAGATAGATAGCAGAGTTAGATAGATAGATAGATAGCAGAGTTAGATAGATAGATAGATAGCAGAGTTAGATAGATAGATAGATAGCAGAGTGAGATAGATAGATAGATAGCAGAGTGAGATAGATAGATAGCAGAGTGAGATAGATAGATAGCAGAGTGAGATAGATAGATAGCAGAGTGAGATAGATAGATAGCAGAGTGAGATAGCTAGCAGAGGTTGGTTGATAGCTAGCTAGAGAGGGGCAGAAGTCGATGTAGAAGGTACAAGAAGGTCTCCCTGGCCAAAGGTGTGGGCAAGCGTCTGACTACAACTGAACACAACAGTAAGTTTAAAATGACCAAATTGCTACCAGTATATAATGCAATTGCCAGTTTACTGTGCCTTTGTGTCTCTCTGTCCAACTCTTTGATCCCTTTCTCTGTCTATTTCACTGTTTTTTTTGTCTGTTTATCACTATCGGGCTGTGTGTCTGTTTGTGGTTATCTGTCTATCTGTGTCTTTTTGGCCATCTCTATGAAGTACTTAGTGGGTGTGACCTAATTGGGGTGGAGAAAGGAGCGTGGCCTAAAAAATTAAACTGTATTATACCAGTCACTGTGGGCAAACTGTATTATACCAGTCACTGTGGGCAAACTGTATTATACCAGTCACTGTGGGCAAACTGTATTCTACCAGTCACTGTGGGCAAACTGTATTCTACCAGTCACTGTGGGCATTGATATATTTATATATTTAATCAATAGTTAAAAGGGAAGTTCAGCACAAATACATGTTTTTAAGAAAACCAAAGTCATTTTTCAGCAGAGGGCGTGGTAATGGGTGAGGCTAGCAGTGGGTGTGGCTAATACTGGGTGGAGCTTAAGGCCGCAAACGATCTGTGCCTACAAGTTCCTGATGCCTAAATCCGGCACTGGACACATCCACTTGTCCGATCAAGATGAACGGACGTGGTTGGTCGCGGCCTGCTGCCCCACACCAGCAGATATTTTCGGCCGACCGAAATTGCCGTGAAACGGTCGGTCGGCTGAAAATATTTGCTGGTATGTACCCAGCCTTAGGGTGCACAATTCGGCCAATCTATTCAAGAGATCTGTTGTGTGTGTCTCACACACACCGGTATTCTTTTTACTGTTTCCTGTAGAAAATGTTCTACAAATAGCGAGAGAGGCTAAAGAGACTATAGAAGCTTATTCAGAGAGAGGAAGTGTGGATAATGAGATTAAATCCCTTAAGTCCATCAGGCCTAAATCATTATTGGAGCCTGAAATCCTTCCTTTAGGTGTTTAAAAAAATGGTCCATTACCCTGTACAACAATGGACACTATTTAAGTATTTTAATAGGAAAAAGGCAAAGGCAGGGAGGCACAAGCAAAACCCAGTGTGCAACTGGGTTTTGCTTGTGCCTCCCATCCTTTGCTTTTTTTCCTGTTGGATGGTGTTAGTGTGAGGCGGACGCGCTGCAGGGATTGACACACCTGAATTGTATGGCCACACACTTTTACTTATTTACTTCATTCCCCGGGGCTCCATTACCGTGCGGTTCTGCAGATCTTCATGGGACAAACTTCCCTGTACAATCCGGCAATTGGTGGAATAATTTCTCTGAATCCCCACATCGCTTTCGGGGGAAAATGATGGGGGTTTGAGGGTAGTAAGGGGGCACTTGGAATGTGCCCTCAGATCCCGCTGTCAGCAAATGTATTTATTTTTTAAAGGCACAGATAGCCAGCACATATGAAGGCGCACGTGCCAGATGCACGCACACAGGGCTTTATACACATAAATTTAACTAGTGTCATTATCATTGTATGTACATATCCTCCATTGATTTACAATACATTGAAGAACCCAACAGCAATCTGTAGTTTAAGGGGTATTTTGCACTCAAAGTACTGGATACAAGGCAGTATAGTAAAACTTTACATCTTTACATCTAACAACATTAAAAAAACAAATTTCAAGAGCGTGCTCCCTTAGTCATAGGCTTAGGTATACTTAATTTCCGGTTGAATAAATTCCTAATTTCTTTCTCCTTTCTACTGCGAGCGTCACATTTCTTCAACATGGTCAAGGGATGATGGAGTCCCACCCAGTGATAAACCATAGAGAACCCAATTAACCTGACAATTAAATAATTCACACAGACACAAAGAGGTGGGAGAAAAAGGCTGCAACACTTTATTTCGATTAACACTTAACTTAACATGTTTTTCACTTTACTTCTTCAATCATTTTATTTTTACCCAGCCTGCCCCTGATCTCCCAGCGGGCAGCCTTGTAAATAACTTTAAACTTTTAAGATTTGGCTCAGCCTTTTAACCTTTTAATTCAATTAAGCCATGAGCCTAAAATTTCCTGCTTCACTTAAAAACCGGCCATGTCAAGCTCGTTTAATTCCTTAAATCGAGATTAACCCCCTCCACGCCAAGGCCTTTTCAATCGCAGACTGGAGGCCCAGATTGAAAATATCAAGGCCAATGTCCGATAGGTGAATGGCATCATCTCTATACAGGCCTAACTCTCCCCCTTCTAATTCTCTGTCAGTATGTACAAAAATGTATGGACCTTGCAAATTTGCTGATAGAACAATTTATTTTGTGTCTAGACTTTTCGAGAGCCTTGAGAGATTTTGTTAGCCATATTATACGGGCGGTTATTTCAGACCAAACAAACATTACATTGGGCATAAATAATCGAATTTGGGCTATATCCTTTTTAATTTTGTTAATTAGGGAAATGGTTGACTTTCCCAATATCATTACCTCCTAAATGGACCACTACTACATCTGGATGACCCTATTTAACTAGTAACCTTGTTAGGGCAGGGATTAGGTTATCCCAATTCAAACCTCGCAAACCCATCCAGTAAACTCTATATTTTGATCTGTCGAGATTTAGATGGTCTCCGTAGACCCGCTTTTCAGCTCTGCGATTTGACCAATACACAAAGGAATGACCCACTATCCAAATATTGAGGAACCCACCTGTAAGAAATAAATCAATTCATAAGGACAAGGTCAGGGCGAACATAACTCTATCTGTCTGACTGCCATCGTCCTATACATTTTATGGAAGAGGCCTCAAGCCCAAGCAAAGATGCGTGAGTGGCAGCCCCTATACGGAATGAGTGGGTCCTGAAGTTCTTCTCAGGGATCCCCAATGATACTAAGGAACTGGAACTTTGAAACAAAGGATTTGTCCTTGTGGATGAAGAAGGGACCGGGAGCTTGTGGGCGGTTAGCTTTAAATGCTAGGAAATTTTTAATCGGGCAGAGTTCAGGAATGGCGAAGGGGCCAAGCCAAGAGACTAAACCCTTGCCCAGACGATCTGTTTGAGTGTTTTAATACTATACACAGTTTGTCTTGAACCAAGTATACACTATCCTCATCTAGTCCCCCAGGGAATTTTTTACTTGGCGAAACTGCCTCACTTACCCATAGGGCAGCGAAGAATGCTAGTACAAACAGGCAGCAAAATAGGCTAACTTTGTATCGTCAAACAAATTCAGGAGAATGACGATTAATTTTTCTAACAAGGGAAGAGTTATGGGGCGTCTAGTATCTATGGACTTTTTTTTGATTTGGCTAAACCTTTAAAGAACTGTTTTATAAAAAAGGAAGTATAATCAGTTTCCCCTAGTAATTTAATATAAAAGAAATTCCTGCTACTTTTTCATATAGGATAATCAATAGTTTGCTGACATATAGTTCAGTATCCAACAAACAAAGAGATTACTATCAGACAAAATGCAGACATATGCTCTGGATTTGAATTGAATCCAAGCATTCCAAGCCGTTATATACTCTGTCCAAGTTTTAATGGACAGTGAATCCAGCAGCACTTTTTTTAAGCGGTTCTAAATCAAATCCCATAGATATTTTGGACATGGTAAACCTGATGTCTCTGCTTCCCAAAATGCTCCAAACTGAAAACGAGAGAATCGGCTGTCTTATTATCTATGCCTCGAATGTGTTTTGCCTTAAGCCATAAATTAAACTGCAACAATCTCAAGACTAAGTGCCTGAGCAATCTGAGAACTGGGGGAGACCTTGACTTGAACTACGCTCATATTATCACATCTCAATAAGATTCTCTTATTTTCTAACTGAGCGCCCCATAATTCTATGGCAACAATGATTGGAAAAATCTCCAATAGGACTATATTCTTAGTCAAACCTAAATCTATCCATCTTTTTGGCCATCTACCAACTGACCATTGGCCGTTAAAAAATGCCCCGAAACCTATCGATGCGGCCGCATCAGTATAAAGTTTAAAGGAGTCGTTTTCCAGGAATTCATGTTGCCAACATGTTAGGCCATTAAAATGTTCTAAGAACTGTTGCCATACTCTCAGATCTTCCCTGCACTCATGCGAGATTCGTATATGGTGGGAAGGATTGGTGACGCCCATGGTTAGGTCAATGAGCCTTCTATTAAAAACTCTGCCAACAGGTAAGACTCGGGTAGCAAAGGTGAGATGACCTAATTGTAGTTCTTTTAATTGGAGTTTTTTGGCGCTTAATGCTCCGTTAACTAAGTTTTTTAATTTAAGCAGTTTTTTGTCAGGAAGCCTAAATTGCATCAGGACTGAGTTTCTCGATTCCTAAAAATTGTATTGAAGTGCAGGGAGGAACCGTCTTATTCAACGCGACTGGGACGCCAAATTGCTTTGTTAACCACAGAAAGATATTTAACAAATTCTCGCAGGTGGATGTATTTGCTGGGCCGATAAATAGAAAATCATCTAAGTAGTGTATAACATTATCCGAACCTGCTTCATACCTAATGACCCAGTCAATAAAACTTGCAAATACTTCAAAGTAAAAGCAAGATAACGATCAGCCCATGGGTAGACATTTGTCGAAATAATAGCCTCCTTCAATATGGAAACCCAGTGTCCAGTGACACTCCGGGTGAATGGGGAGTAGTCTGAAGGCTGATTCTATCTCAGATTTGGCCAAAAGGGCTCCCTTACCATACTGACGCAACAGATCTAAAGTGGCGTCAAATGATGTATATGACACCAAACATAGTTCATCGTTAATACCGACATTGACTGAGTCTCCTGATGGAAATGAGAGATGATGAATAAGACGATAACTCCCTTTTTCTTTTTTTAGGTACTAAGCCCAAAGGAGAAACTTTAAATTTTGAAAATGGGGAATTAGTAAAGGGGCCAGCTATTCTGCCCAAGGAAAGTTCTTTTTGTATCTTAGATCTAACTACTTCTGGCAGAATGCGAGCTGATTTTAAATTATCTGGGACTATTAACGTGGGTCTAATTTTTTCCAGTGGGATCCAAAAACCGTTTTGAAATCCGTCTTTAATTAATGAAGCTTTCTGCTTAATTCATTAATTCATTCATTGCAGAATTTTTAATAAGATCACTGGGGTATTCAAGTTTTGGTTGACTATCTCTGGCTTGTTTACCTGCGGGATTGAATTTTCTAATGCAACGAAAGGCCGGATGGCCTCCGTTACACACTGAGCATTCGTGCCTATATCTGCAATTGGCTTGCCATTTACAAGTTGATTCATTAAAGGCCCAACAGGTGTTTGAGCGGTTGGTTGCTGGAGCAGGTTTTCCTGGGTTGAGAAAGATTGGGTTAGGGAATAATGTTTGTCTTAGGGCTAACATGGTGAGCCATAAGTCTACATCTTTCGTACACCAAGATATCTGTGGGTGGACTGATTTCTTTTGTCTGAATTTCTCGTCATACACGAACCACCCGATACCCCCGTATGCTCTATGGGCTTCTAGCACTATGTCTAGGTATTAAAATAGGGACGGGCCAAGATCAGGCTTTGAGGTGGTCAACACATTGGCATAAATACAGAATGACTGAAGCCAGTTGGGCAACGTACGTGCCACTGGCCTCCTTCTGTCCTCCTCTAAATCACCTGACTTCTTCTCACTCTTAAACTCCTTTACCGATGGCAGCAAGGAAAGAATATCGACGTATTCACCTTTTATAATTTTTTCCCGTACTGCCGTGGGCAAATGTAAGCCCGGGGGGGTAGTCTCACACGACACTACATTCCGGAGACAAACCTCTGGTACATTCTGCACCGTAGAAACGGAGCTGGATTCAGAGGTCGTAATTTCCTTTTGAACTTCCCATTTTTTAGTAACAGCTAAAATATTATGGGCCATATTGCCCGTAACTTGAGTGTTGGTACCCTTACATTAGAGAGCGTATTAAACTCCTCCCTTACAGATGCAAATGTATCGTTGTAATTACCTGCAGCTTTTTCCATGTCCGCTTCCGCCTGTGAAGGAGAGGATCCAGCTGGTAGTTGAGATGGTTGTGTCATGATGTGATCCCGTGCTTCCTTGGCAGGTGCCCTGGGGACAGTAGCTGTGGTAACTGCAGATGAGGTGCTGGATACTGAGGGCCCTGTGAGAACAATAGAAGGGAAGGAAGAGGGAGGAAATTGTGAAACAGCCCCTTTGCTAGCAGACCCACTTGGAACAGCAGTCTGACTTGCTTGGGGAAGTGAGTGAGCAGCACTTCAATGCTGCTTTTTTTATCTCTTTTATTATAGGCTGCAGCAGGAGGAGACATAGAAGGCCACAGGGAACCTTTTGCAGTCTTCCTGTGCCTCTTAGCACCCCCCTGCCTCTTTTCCAGGACCATTCCTGGCTGACCTCCGCTCTCCTATTGGCCTTGGGCTGCCTAGCACAGCCGGAGCGGCTCTCCTTCTTGCCGGCGCCTGGCTTGGCCGGCCATGAAGCTCCACCCCCACTGACTCCGGATTGGCCGCTTCTTCAGAGACCGCGTCCCCGGTCTCCATGGAAACACACTCCCCTTCCTGTGTCAGAGAGCTGAAGACTCTGCCCCTGGGATCCGCCTCTGCTGCTTAGCCACTCCGCCTCCGGGCCTCCCACGCTCTGTCCTGAGCTCAGGAACTCCGCCAGCCGCCTTCCCGCTTCGTTTGGGTCACTGGAGCGACTTAGCCACTCTGACACCATCTCTACCGCCGAACTTGCCATCCTGTTCCTCTGTCCTGCAGTTCCCAATGTTGTAGTGAGTCTGGCTGAGGGGACCGGACCGGACCCCTGCTTTTATCCCCTTAAACACACCCCCTGGTAGCTAAGGTGATAGGGGAGAGCCAATTATCCCTAATCACTGGGGGAACCCAGAATTCTGCCCAAGGGGCGACTAGCCAATCAGTCCTATCACTAAGGGGACCCTGATTTCTGCCAGGAGGGAGATGACCAATGGAGACCAAGGGTACTAAGGATCCATTTTCCTCAGCAACCCCAGGCCTGTATAGTCCCCATCCCATGACTGCCCAGGCTAAAGGCCTTTCCAGAACAGTAACATTTGGATGTTACCACGGGCTCCTAAAGTGTTACCAAAAGAAGCTGGAATTATTTAAACTGTAACATAAATCCAGTTTCAGCTGCAACAATATAACCTGTGTGATTCAAACATATAATAAAAGCTTGTGTTAATTAATATTGCTCTAAAGATGAATATACCCATATGGTAATTTTTATAGATATTCTTCTGATTACTAATTTTTTTTTTATTGTAAATTTTTATTAACAGTGTAATGCGATTCAAACAATGTATATTTCTTCTGCATTATTCATATATAACATTGCATAATATATTCTACAGAGCTTTGTTATTTATGCTTTCATTTTACGTGTTTAAGCTTATAAGGATGCATGAACAATTTGAAGGGGAAAAAAGAAGCAAAGGAAAAGAAGTTATTATTTCAATCTTAGATAACCTTCAGTTGGTTAACAAGTGTGATGGCTGGTCATCTCCCGATGGTCCCGCTACCCTGTGCTGGATCTTTAGGGCTCCACGGGAGAGGACATTCCCCTTTTAGCTACTGAGCTGTCCTGTTTTTCAATATGTTTATTAAAAAACTCCCATATATTTCGACCAGGGGTACTAAATAGTTTCTAAATTTTTCTAGTTTGTTATGAAGTTGTGCTGCCCATAAGTTCTGGCATGGAAGGTGCGAGGGTTTGCTTCCAGTTTTTGGGGATTAGGCATTTGGCTTCTGTAAGGATGTGTATCGTAAGTATTGCTGATTCTGATTTCGTTAAATCTGGGTGTGGCGCATTCAACAGAACATTGTTAGGACAGCCAATACAACTCTCTCCTCACCAAGTGTCTACCAGTGTGCAGACTTTCGACCAGTAAGTCATGAGTGCTGGACAGGACCAGTATATGTGTAGCAATGTACCGGTCGCAGAATTGCATGTTTTAGGGAAAGTAGGGTTAATGGCGTGTAGTACGAATGAAGGAGAATTTTGTATCCGTTCCCTTTATGTACTGTATGAAGTGACGACTATGTTTTCCCATATACTCTCCCATGTGTCTAGGGGGATTAGGGCACCCAGGGCCTTCTCCCCCCTCTCCATATACTTGTGTTGGAGTGGGGGGATGGTATTGAGAATGTAGTATATGAAGGATATACCTTTCTTTCGTGGGCCTTGTAATATGATATATTCAAATTGTGGGAAGATCCCATTGCTGGTTAAGGAGTCAGCTTTGTGTTTAATTTGACCGTAAACATATGATAAAGTTTGTGGGACCTTCTTTCTAGAGACCAGGTCTCCAAATGAGTGTAGTTTCCTGGTGAACCTATCCACTATGTCGTAGTAGTGTGCCATTTGTAGGTTGAGCCAAGGCTTATAATGTGCGGTTATCAAACAAGTGGGTATGTCGGCGGTCTGTATGAAAGGGTGTAGTTGTGAGGCTTTGTCAAGTTGTAAGATTTGTTCAGTCTAAGCCATATAGTGTGTGAGTGACTCGCGTTGAGCCTGTAAAGTAAGTTCTGGGGTAGAGCTTCGGGGAAGATGTTAGTAATGTCAATAGGTGTGCGGGGAAGACCTGAGCCCCCTCAATTTCTGCCCACCTTGTGGAGTTACTGCTACCCAGTGTGCAGGGGAGGACTGGCCCAGTAGGCTGAGGGGCAAATGCCCCCCGGGCTGGTCTCCAATGAAAAATTTGGGCTGCCACAGAAGCTATTAGTAAGTTAGGTGCTTGAAAGCCATAGCACATGCCTCTAGCTCTAACATGGGTAAGTAACAGGAAAGTCGTCCGCATTCAGTTCATTTACCAGTCAGCCCTCCAATTGATTAGCCAGTGTAATCAGCCCTCAAGATCATTAGCCAGTGTTGTCAGTCCTTCATATTATTAGCCAATGTAAGTCAGCCCTCCAGTTTATTATTTAGTGTTTGCCAGCCCTCCAGATTATTAGCTGGTGTTAGTTATCACTTCAGTTCATGAGCCAGTGTTAGTCGGACCTCCAGTTTATTAGGAACAAAGGAAACTTTGGGTAAGTATAAGTATTGACTTAGAAAGTGTACCCAGGGGTGAGGACTTTGCGATTCAGGTCCTCACCCTAGGTACTTGTAAAGGGGAGGGGGGAGATTTTAGGACTATAATTGTCCTTTAACCACATATACGTGAAAATGTTGCAGGCAACAATGTGAAATGGATATAGTTGTTTTAAAAATAGGCTTAACTTAAAGTATGTGTGTGACCTTGGCAAAGTCAGCTTGGTCACAAATGATGCAATCAACTGTTAATGGGCCACTTGGTTGCATTTGCCCCCTCAGCCAAAAGGTACCAGTCCTCCCCTGCCAGTGTGTGAGATGGCATAGCTGAGAGGAATTGTAATATTTAAGTAGGTCTGGAAACCCCAACCCTCCCTTGGATTTATTGGCTACTGCCACTTTCCATGATATTATGTGAGCTTTGTTATCCCATAAGTAAGTCTTGTTGCTAGCCTCAAATCAGTTTGGGGGAGCGATCTATAGGAAGTGTGAAGAATAGATAGTTTAATTTTGTCAAAATTGTCATTTTGATTGATGTGATCCTCACAAACCAAGAGATTTTATGTTTTCCATTGTGCTAATAGTCTTGATGGTGTGTAAGAGGGGGGGCCAAAGTTAGTGGCGTATAGATTATGAAATTTGGGAGTAAGTTTAATGCCGATACTGTATGGAGTCTTGTTTTCCCAAGAGTATGGTAAGTTGAGCTTTAGCTCTCGTTTATTTTATACCCTGAGTAAGTGCGATATCTCCAAAGGGCGCTATGTAGGTTTGGTAAAGATATGTGTGGTTGGGTGAGTGCAATACAAGGACTGTGGAATCACTCCAATTAGGCTAATTTGCAACTACATTTAGCGGAAGTGCTAAAGGGATATTTTGCAGGTCTGATTGTGAATAGTTGGGCTATGAATATCTGGGCAGATCATTGCCTCCAGGGGTTCGATACTTAGGGCATATAAGAGAGGGGACAGGTGGCAACCCTGTCTGGTGCCCTGACTTAGCGGGAATTGTGCCAAAAGGGCCCCTGGGACCTGGGATCTGTTGGTGTTAAGTATAAGGCAATGCTTGTATAAAAAATTTCCCGTCAGGCCAAAGGCTGCCAAAGTGTGGAACATAAATAGCCATTCCAATCTATTAAAAGCCTTTTCTGCATCCAGGCTCAATACTAATAAAGGTGTTTCTCTGGCGGCATTGTATATCCTTCTGGTATTCTCACTTGCCTGTTGACCTGTAATAAAGCCCACCTAATCATTGTGAATCAGGTTTGGGAGGTGAGGAGCTAGTCGATTAGATAAGATTTTTGTAAAAAATTTATAATCTGAGTTTAGTAAGGCTATTGGACGGTAATTTGCCCTGTTTGTCAGGTCTTTTCCTTGTTTGGGTATGAGGGTGATAAATGAAGATGTGAATGAAGGGGGAGGCTCATGCCCATTTAGTAGGGAATTGAAAAATGAGACCATGTACTGGGATATGGTAGAGAGAGACTCTGTGATATTTGTATGTTAGACCGTCCAGGCCTGGGGACTTCGCCTGGGGTAGTCCTTTTAAAGTAGATTCTATGTTTTGTGCCGTGATTTCCCTATTGAGCTGGTCTAGTTGTGAGGGGGAAAGAGTAAGGGAGGTGGCATGAGGGCAGACACTCCCAGGGGCACTTCTAGGATTTTTGCTGCCTGAGCCAAACTTTTGAATGCCGCCATTGATTATTTCCAGGCGCAACACGAAGTGCGCCGCCGCTTTGTTAAATTGGGTGTGGCTTTCTCTGTGTCCGTGGTTTGTTGGTGAGCGTGGCTAAAATTTTACAATTTTGAACTTCATATCACATATGTATTTAAACAGTTCCTCAGACAGTCAATTAGCAATAATGTAAATGACTAGAAATATATATTACATTCCTTTCTCAAACACCTTGTGTTGCCATTACCATATTGCTCCTTTCAGGTTTTTGTTGCTCAAAACAAAATAACTTATTTTATAGCTTGTGCTATACATGTTGGTTCCACTGTTGCAATACACAATAAATGCCATACTTAAGCCAAAACATAGCCTGCCACTATGTCAAGGTAGACTCTTTCAGCAGGGCCCTCACTAATCCAACTAGTCTAACCTAGCCTAACAAACTAACTAAAGCTAACCTAACCATATAAAATGATTTTAACAACGTCATATCTGTTACTAGGGAAAATTCTTATTATTCTTAACCGGTCAAGGACCCCCCCCCCACTACTGCCTGTCTGCCACCTTTCTTCTTTAGTGCTGCCTGAGACAAATGTCTCACTCTGCCTAATGGTAGATTTGGCCCTGGACACTCCTGTATGGCTTGTTCTCTTATTCCCATGATTATGGGAGTATGATTTGGAGTAAAATTTAAGAAATCCTTGTGCTATCTGACCAGGGCTAGCTGCTTGGAAGCCTGAGTCTACATTGATAGGGTATAAGGCACGAGGTTAGGAGGTTGCTCTAAGTAGTCTGGCTAATATGAGGTTTATTACTGTATTTATAGTACTTCTGTTGAGACCAGAGTAATGATTTTTCTACCTTCCCCTAGCAGTCGAGTTGTGTTCGGAGAGCTAGAACTTTACAGAGGTAGACTACAGAGGGAGTTTTGTTTAGGGTCCTCTCGAAGTGTTGGAGTTTTTCATTCAGTACTTGGGTGGTGATGTTTGGAGTCTCTTTTTAGTCTGGAGCCCTATTTAATACAATGTCCTCTAACCACTGCCTTATGTGCTTCCCATAGTATTCCAGTGGAGGAGACAGAGTCCAGATTGAGCTCAAAATATTCCACCAGAGTGTGTGTGAGTTCTTTACTAACCTGAGTTTTTCAGCACGGACTTTTTCAGTTGCCACTGACATGTCCATGTGTTGCGAAGGTTGTGTTATTGGGCTATGATCAGACCATGTAATTGGGGAGATGTGTGATGTGGAAAGCAGGGGAGCCGACAGCCAGAAGTAGTCTATACGGGAGTGGGTATGATGAGGAGGGGAGTAAAAAGTGCATTGACAAGCTGTGGGAAATTCTATTATGCAAGTGTCAAAGATGGCATTGGCACATGAGTTGCCTGTAATGTTTAGATAGCGTTTCTCCCTGGCCTCTAAGAGGTCTAGAATGTAGAGTGAGTTTATCCAGTCTAAGCAAAGAAACCATATTGAAGTCTCCTGCTACCATTAGGTGGGGGCAGTCCAAAGCAGACAGACGTTGAAGAGTCTTTTTTTAGAAAGCGAGTTTGGCCTGTGTTGGGGGCATAAATATTGCATGAAACCAGTTCTGTTGTGTAGTGTACCTTGTAGGATAATGTATCTGCCTGCTGTGTGTATGATTTGTTATGAATTAAGATGGCAGTGCCAGCTTTCCTGTGCCCAGCTGCAGTGGCATAGACTGTGGGGTATAAGTGTTTGATGAATTGGAAAGCATCGGGCCTGGAGATGTTTCCTGATTGTTTAGCCTGTTGGGTTAGAAGCCAACTTTTCACAGGAGAGTTCAGTCCCTTTATGTTCAAAGATAAAAATTTTATGTTACCTGCCATTGTGTCTAAATTGGGGAGTGGAAATGCAGTTGGGAGAACACCTGGGATCTGGCCCAACAGCCTCGGGACGCCGGGAGCTGCCAGTCACCTGAAAGGTCAAACAAACATTAAAAACAAATTAATAAACAAACATAGCAGATGTGGCATCCATTTTTCAGACACCCGTGGGTCAGTTTGGCAAGATGTTTCAGTAATATGTCCAAGAGAAAGTTTAAATCTCTTGGACTTTCCATAATGTTATATCAAAAACTATAGGGGTTTTCTCGGCCTTGCCAGTGAGGGAAACGTGGGAGAGATACCTTATTGGGTCTATTCGGGACCCCGCTCAAATCCTTGGGGTCCAGGGACCGTCATTAGGTCCAGTTGTGTGGAGATGAATCATGTTGAAGGGAGGAGTATAAGGAGGCAAGGTGGGGCTAGGTATGGGGGGGTCAATGTAGGGGGGGGGGTTTTTTTTCCCCCTGTATGTTTAATCCCTGTGTGGAATATATCCCAATGTTATTCTACTAATCTTACTGGGTAAGAGGTAGGAGTGAAATGTCTTAAGGAAAGAGAAAATTAGGCAACAATCTAGGAATGGACTTGCGCTAACATTCAGCTGTTTTACCTTATAGAGCCGTACTTGCGTAAGTTGAAGTACCTGTGTTATACTGTGTACTATTACAGCAAACAGCCTCATATATTTTCTGTTCCGGTTTCCAGTGAGCTTGGCGCTATTGGGGTTAAAGTGTGTCCCCTTTTGGGATCTAAATTTTTCCGGGTGTTATCCTCCGTTCATACATTTTAGTGCAGTTCGATGGTCATATCCCATTAAGGGTCCGTGAGTGTTCAAAATGGGGAAGAGGGGAGGCTTCTAGATAGTAATCTAAGGTTTTACTGTACTCTGCTACCTCCTCTATCCTTGTGTGTTTTCAGTTCAGGTCTATCCCTTTAACGGTTTGCTGTCAAACTGAGGCATTTAGCTAAAAGGAAAGTGCCTTAGGTAAACCTCTTGGTTTCATTTTGTAGAGGTTTGTAGTATCCAGGTTTTGTCCTGTGTTGGCGTTCTGGGGTATAGATGTGGCTGTTGTCTTTATAGATCTAACCAAACATACAAAGTAGAAAACTTTTTAAAGTAGGATTTTCATTGGCCAATCATGAAGGGGGGGGGACAAAACATTGGTAGTTTGTAAAGTTCACCAAGTAAATCCAGAGCGTATGCATGTCTTTCGTCAGGATTAACCCTTTTGCTGCCAGCAGAATTCACCACTTTGCGTGCGTTAAATTCCCGAAGAATTGTCAGGATTTTAGACACATTTGGTTCAGTCAAAGTTTACAGTAGGAAACCCCCCAGTAAATCGGGAATATTATACATTGTTTTTTTCAGCACAGAGTGTACTTAAACATGAAAATTTTACTGGAATTATGGGTAAAATATGTAAAAAATTTTAAGTTTGCAAATTTTCATGGATTTTTCCCATTTTTATTTATAGTTATAAGGTTACGCACAAAAATCTTAGTTTCTAAAAGCTGTGTTTTTAGGAGATTTTGTGAAAATATAAGATGATTCAAAGGTTGAAATCCTACCTAAACCCACTTGGCAATAAAAAAAAAACAATAAATGTCAATTTCCCATATGTCCTGAATCAAACGATCAGAAGTGATCACCAAATTTTGATCTCTGCCCCCTAAGTAGCAAAGACTTAGAAATTTTTTATTCGTGAATGGAACTCTCAGTTCAAAAAAGCATAGTAAAGCTGTCACACTGACAGTTTTACTATACCAGGTACTGCACTGTGATCTGAATGGAAGACCCCGGGGAAGGAGGAAGTTCAGTGATGCCATCGGGGTCTCCCTAATCCCTGATGGGCTAGGGGGGCTCCTGAATACTGCCACCTGATTGCCCCTAGCACTTTCTGGGTTTTTTGTTTTTTTTTTTAAAGGGGAAGCCACAGAACGTGAATGTACGTTCTGTGGCAGTTTGAGCCTTTTCAATGGAGAATGTATATTCACGTTCTGTGCCAGTGAAAGGGTTAAATCAAGTAGGGCCAGTTTTGCCAATAGGCCGTGTATGCGGATGTTATTGCGTCTGCCTCGGTTCTCCATATCCTCCACTTGTCAGAACAGGTCTCTAAGTGCCCTTCAGTGGTCGTTGAGAACCTGCTTGACTGTCTGGAGATGTGTGGAGGTGGTCAGCTGATAATTTTTTAGGGTCTCTACCCGGTTTAACACTGCTTCCAGATCATCTCTTAATGTAGAGATTTCTGTTCTGCATGTAGACTGGATCTGCTGTGTCTGTTTGGCCAAGTCCTCTTTAGTGGGTAGATTTTGTCAGGGTGGATTTGATTTAAATCAAACGGATTTAAATCACTAGTCAGTAAGGCTTGATTTAAATCATTGTTTTCTACACAACGACTAATTCTTGCTGGTATAACTTTAATATACAAGTAGATGAAGATTTTTAGAATAATAATTTTAAAATAGATTTGCTCAAATGAAACAATAACATTACAGCATATGTTATTTGCTTAAACAAAGCAATTCACTGAACTTCTTGAAATTCTGAAGGGGTTCAATTCTGTATTCATAGGTTTGTAGAACAATAGAATTAAGGTCTTTTTTTCAGCTCTGTTCATGTTATAACATTTTTGCTGTGAAGAGGCATGTGATCTCTGCTGAGTCAAATTCAGTTTTGAGAACTGCAAAAGTAAACCAAGCATCTGTCCAATAATCTTAGAAAAACCCCTGGAAGAGCATGGCATTGTGAATGGATTAATGGAATTTATTTACCAAAAAAATAAAACCTATACAGCCTTATTCTACATAATTAAGAATCTTTATTTAATGATGGAATAACCTTTTGGATGGTAATATATTTTCCTCAAAAAGCGTTTCCTCGGGTTCTGCGAGAATGGGCCCCTATTGTCCCCCTCCCCCTGTGAGCGGGTTGGGGAAGCTTCTGAGTAGTGTGATGGGGAGCTGTGCCAGGAGCTGGATGGTGTGTTATACTGGTCCCCAGGTACAGTGTTTGGGAAGTCCCTTCTCCCTGCCAGATCAGGTGTGTGCGACCCTCTACTCTGCTGTTTCGGGGCATTATGAGCTGTAGGACCTACCACCGCGTCTGACTTAGAGATTTGGGGCAGCAGGCATTCTGGTAGGCCATAGGAGCTTGCACACGAGTCTATCTGCGTAAGTCCAACTCTCCCTGATCCCGCTGGCCCTCCATGCCGGCTCCGAAGCAGTCCCTGAGGTCCCACTGGTTTATGAGTTGTACCCTGGTTCCTCTGGGCCTTGTCTAAGGTCTGTTTGGATCTTTTGCCCATGGTGGGATTAAGGTAGGGGAGATATTTTACCATATTTTGTGGGGTTGCAGCGGGAGCCCTCGGGTTTTGCATCTGCTCAGTGCAGCATCCAGACCACGCCCCTATTACTAATTTTAAAAATGCTAGTGAGGGAATACTCCTTGAGGAAGACAGTCATTCCCTATGATCAAGATAAGGAATTGGTCTTGAGCTAAACTCTAATCAAAATAATATTATAATGGACACTCCAGTGACCATTAGAAAAATCCATTTAAATTTTTTTTTTTATACTCTGTACCTAATCCTTATTTCTATTATCCTGTGGTACCCATTGTATGCCCTGTGCTCGTAGGTGACCTTATTGGCCCCTATTGCATTGCAGTGTCTGGTTATCGGAGTTCTTATTTTTGATGTCTCTAACATGCTCCCTTATTCTGCACTTCAGGGCTCTAGTGGTACTACCCACAATACTGTTCATTGCATATGCCGAAGGTAAGTAAGTATACTACAAACTGTAGGTCAACCTACAATTCATATATTCTCTAATCTGATATTCTTTATCTGTCACCGTGCTTTTAAATGGGATACCTTTTTGTAAATTGCTACATGTTAAACATCTGGCTTCTCCCCCCCCCCCCCCCCCCCATATGTAGGTACCAGGTGTTTTTAGCCAACTTAGTTTGTTTGTTAATTACCTTAACATTACTGGAGTATAACCCCAAGGGTTTGAGCCCTTTTAGGGACACAATGCCATGTTCCAAAACCTGTCTCAATTCCACGTCTTCATATATGATTGCAATATACTTTCTCAGTATTTTATTGATTTGGTTGTATTGAGGGCTATATCCACTAATGAGCTTGATGGGCACTGCCATTTCCTTAGTTAGATTACCTGTATTGGGTAAGTTATTTTTTCCCTTTCTGTATTTCTCTTCCCTCTATTTACTGTAATTCCCTCTACTATTTTCTATTTCTCTACCTGTATTGTATCTATATCTATTGGTAACTCTATTTTTAGTTTTATTCAATTCTTTCCTACCATACCACCTCCTCTCTAGTCTGTTGGTCAAGTCCTGTGCTGTCCTGTCCTTGGAACAATTTCTGTAGTGTCTTACATACTGGCTATATGGGATAGCTCTAATACAATGTTAAGGGTGACACAAGTCCACTCTTAGTGTCATGTTGCCTGACTGAGATTTTCTAAAAGCCTTTGCATATAGGACTCTCTACAAAGATATTGATATCCAAAAAATCTATTTCGAGTCCACCAAAATGCCTTGTGAAAGTCAAATTCATTCGGTTCCAATTCAATTCTTGTACCAAGGCTATGAACTGGTCTTCTGAGTCTTCCCTTATCCAAATAAGAACATCTATGTATCTTCTATGCAGTGCTATGTGAGGCAGCGAGGGGGCCATACAGGACCTAGAAATATTATTCCACATTAACCAGGAGGGGAGACCAAGCCTGTACTAGACACCCACAGAGTATCTAGTACATACTGTAGGGGTGTCCCCAAGATTTAAAGCGTAAGTGTAGTGTTTGATTTCTACCCGATAAATTTGAGATCAGGATGTGTAGACAAATTTCAAACATGAGTGGAGCAGGATCTGAAAAAGTTATATCGGAAGTCAGGGAGAAACCTGGAAGAGAGAAAAGGTTGGAATTATTGAAGAAAAAAAGGGAAGCCCTAATATCACTAAAGGATAATGATGCAATAAAAAAATAAGATTTTTTTTTTTCTTTTGAGGATTAAACAATAGATGTTATCACAGCAGACTGCTAGTCGATAGATGCTGCGGGTGACGGGTCCTGGACCTTCCCACAGGACTAAGTGAGTGTGGGAGTCTAAGTACATGCCCAAACAGTGTGATAGTAGTGAAATGTGAATGCCAGTATGAATTAGGCATTACACACACGATAGTTAGCACTCACAGAATTTTATTACTCCACACAGTTTGCATTAATATTAAATGATTATTGTTCATTAGTTGTTACATTGAAGGACCCACCCTCTAGAATAATATCCCCATCCCAGAACCAGCATATGTCCCTTGGAATAAAAGGTTTTGACCAAACCTTTTATAAGCCTACCACCACAGACAGCAGGGCCTTGACTAATCTAACCTAGCTTACTAGCTATCTACTGGTAGCCATGGGAATTTCATTACATACTGGTAGTGGTAGCCATGAGATTTTCATTACATATTGGCAGCATACTCGCAATTTCATCATATACTGGTAGCAAACTGACAATTTCATCTTATACTGGTAGCCATGGTAATTTCATTCCATACTGGTAACCATTTCACCACATACTGGTAGCCCTGGGAATTTCATTACAAACTGGTAGCCATGAAAATGTCATTACATACTGGTAGCAATGGGTTTTCATTACATACTGGTAGCCATGGGCCATGAAATTCCATAGCTACCAGTATGGAATGAAATTCCCATGGCTACCAGTATGGAATGAAAACCCCATGGCTACCAATATGTAATGAAATTCCCATAGGAATTTCATTTAATACTGGTAGCCATTTCATTACATACTGGTAGCCATGGGTTTTTTCATTGCATACTAGTAGCCATGAGAATTTCATGGCCCATGGCTACCAGTATATAATGAAATTCCCATGGCTTCCAGTGTGGAATGAAAAACCCATGGCTACCAGTATGGAATGAAAAGCCAAGGCTACCAGTATGGAATGAAAAACCATGGCTACCAGTATGGAATGAAATTCCCATGGCCCATTACATACTGGTAGCCATGGGCATTCCATCACATTATTATGCTAGCAACTGAAAATTGTCATATACTGGGGTGGGCTACCTTCAGGGCAGGACTGGCAAATGCCCCCCGGGCTGGCTCCAATGAAAGATTTGGGCTGCCACGGAAGCTTTTAGTAAGTTACGTGCTTGAAAGGCACAGCACATGCCTCTAGCTCTAACATGGGCAAGGAACAGGAAAGTCATCCTCATTCAGTTCATTTACCAGTCAGCCCACAAGTTCATTAGCAGTTTTAGTCAGTCCTCTAATTCATTAGCCAGTGTTATTAGCCCTCAAGATCATTAGCCAGAGTTGTAGGCACTTCAGATTATTAGCCAGTGTAAGTCAGCCCTCCAGTTCATTAGCCAATGTTATCAGCCCTTCAGATTGTTAGCAAGTGTAAGTCGGCCCTCCAGTTAATTATTCAGTGTTTGCCAGCCCTCCAGATTATTAGCTGGTGTTAGTTATCACTTCAGTTCATGAGCCAGTGTTAGTCAGACCTCCAGTTTATTAGGAACAAAGGAAACTTTGGGTAAGTATAAGTATTGACTTAGAAAGTGTACCCAGGGGTGAGGACTTTGCGATTCAGTTCCTCACCCTAGGTACTTGTAAAGGGGAGGGGGGAGATTTTAGGACTATAATTGTCCTTTAACCACATTTACGTGAAAATGTTGCAGGCAACAATGTGAAATGGAAATAGTTGTCTTAAAAATGGGCGTAACATAAAGTATGTGACCTTAGCAAAGTCAGCTTGGTCATAGCCTAAAAGAGCTATGCGGCTATCGCCTACCCATGTGTGCAAGCAGCTGGAGGCCGGAATTCATCACAGGGGCGACAGTTCCCCAGTAATGCTCGATGGCTGCCTAAGGACATAATCGCGAAGCGGAGTACTACTGGGAAAAGAAGATTAAGGGGAACCCAATTTGGGTTTTTTTTTTTTTATGGCAACTGCCACCTCCCTACAGGGAGCTTCTTTGTAATGAGCTTCACCCTGCATCATTAGTGAGGCAGCCCTGCACGCACACCAGATTTCGACACAATGCTTATACACTTATTTTTAGATATAATGCCGTATATACTCGAATAAGTCGACCCGAGTATAAGTCGAGGTACCTATTTTTACATGAAAAACGAGTAAAAACTGATTGACTCGAGTATAAGTCGAGGGTAGAAATTCTCACCACTACTGCAAACCTGTAATTGGCTAAAGTGATTAGAAAATGAACATGAATAAAGAGGAGGTCCGTGTTTTTCTTTAAAGGACAACTCCACCCTCATAAGAACATCTTTAAGAAAGAACGGCCTCTTTAAAATATGTTGATATATCATACTTTGTCCTATGAAATCTTTACTGTATGCCTGCTATGCTTTTGGATGCCTCATGGAAACTGAGCAATTTAGAAACCTGTACTGAGCATTTACTGAGCCTGGGCATGCTCAGAAGAGGCAGACAGGGGATTAACTTTCATTCATTGGCTGTGATGTCAACTGTCAAATGCATAACTGACAATTACTAACTGGAAGAACCAGGAAGCAGAACTGGGGCAACAAGACATTGTGCAGGATTTCAGGTTAGACTTATATATTTCAGATTTCAAACTATTACAGTTTAGGGTTTTGGGAGCGATTTACCTGTATGTAAGTTTTCATTTTAGGGCTGGACTTGCCCTTAAAAAATTTTCAAATAAAAACAACCTGTTTTGTAGTCCCTACCAGTAAATGCGTCAAGCAACATCGGGTACCACAAACGTACTGATATCCATATAACTTTATGTAGGAACATCTACATATACATACCGTAACTACGGTAAACTAGCACTGTAATTGGGTGACAGGCTTAACAATAAAAAAGCACAGTAAATATTTTAACTGGGAAACCTTTTTACTGAATCAAAGTTCAATGGCTTAAACCGCAATATGAAATCTATTTAAAATCCTTCACCATCATCATTATTTACATCATCTTCATCACTGCTGCTGTGCTGAAACAAAACATCATCTTCGCTACCATCCATGGTGTTGCTTATACCGCATTTCTGAAAAGCACATTCAAGAAGACGTTCGTTTTCTTGAATGTCCTCCCATGCATCTCGTACCCACTTTGCTACTAACTCTGTCAGGCTTCATAAGATTTCCACATTTTGTTAATTTGGCTTGACCTGACAAAATCCACTCCTGGTCGTCCATTCCAAATCTCTTCTAGCCATTTTGTTCCTTGTTCATCCATCCAGCCTTTGACATGTGGACGGACAGTAATTTGCGGGGGGATTTTTAGGCAAATTCTTCCTTTTAAATACAGTTTCTGTATTATAGACCTGCAAATAGACCTGAAGTGCCACTTAACAATAATTCTAATGCAGACTTTGTTTCAAGAAATGGTTTATTTTCCCCCAAACAGCTTAATGTTTCAATGCAAAACGAAACTAACAAAAAGTATTCTAATATTTACAGCTTGGTAAAGCCCATTGAGTAAATTTTTGCAAAGACAAATGTTGTCGCCTTGTTATATGGGCTTCACCTGTGACTAATAATGGATCAATTAGGTGTCAGGTGTGTATAAAAAGAAATTCAGCGATAGGGTCCTCTGCACTCGTCCACACGTGGGTGCTCACTCCTCTAGGTAATCCAACCCTTAAATGGATATTTGGTAACAGGAGACAGCAAAAAGCGAGGGTAGCACTCCAAAGTAAAGTAAACTTAAATTTATTGAAGACCACACATATCACAACATTTTGGGGGGAAAAACTTGCCCCCTTCCTGAGGAAGGGGGCAAGTTTTTCCCCCCCGAAACATTGTGATTTGTGTGGTCTTCAATAAATTTAAGTTTACTTTACTTTGGAGTGCTACCCTCGCTTTTTGCTGTCTCCTGTATAAAAAGAACCCCAGTACACTGACCTTCACATCAACTGCAATAGACCTCTGCATACATGCCTAAGATTCAACCTGAGACTACAGTGTTAATTATCAAGAGGCTGAAGACCAAATCCACTGCTGATGTGGCACACACCTTCAATGTCTCTCAGCATCAAGTTCAGAGGATAAAGAAAAGATTTAAGGAGACTGAAGAAGTTTTTGACAAGCCCAGGTCAGACAGACCCCGCAAGACATTGCTCGAGAGGACCGTTTGTTGGCTTGAAAATCCAAGGCAAGCCCATTTTCAACTGCAGCAGAGCTCCGGGAGACCTGGTCACCTGAAATCCCTGTGTCAATCAGACCAGTTTGTCAGATAATGTCTCAAAATGGCCTCCATGGTCGAATCAGTTCCCAAAAGCCTGCACTAAACAAAAGACAATTGAAAAACCGTGGGGCATTTGCCAAGTCCCACAGCCTGCTAAAAGGATGGATGCTGGAAACGTGGTAAAAGGTGGATTTTTCAGATGAATCTTCTGTTGAATTAAACCAGAGTCAACGCAAATATTGCAGGACACCTACTGGAACCCACATGGAGCCAAGATTTACCCAGAAAACTGTGAAGTTTGGTGTTATATCCAGTTTGGGGGTGTTTGAGGGATCTGCAGGGGGGAAGGCAACATCAATAGTGTAAAATACCAAGAAATCTTAGCTACCTTCTATATTTCCAACCATAGAAGGCCAAATTCTGCAGCAGGATGGTGCTCCATCACATACTTCCATCTCCACATCAAAGTTTCTTAAGGCGAAGAAGATCAAGATGCTCCAGGATTGGCCAGCCCAGTCACCTGACATGAACATCATTGTGCATATGTGGGGTAGGATGAAAGAGGAAGCATGGAAGACGAAACCAAAGAATATTGATGAACTCCGGGAGGCTATTCCTGATGATTTCATCAATAAATTGTATGAATCCTTGCCAAACCGCATGGATGCTGTCCTTCAAGCTCATGGAAGTCGTACAGATATTAAATTTGGATCTCACAGCACCACTACTTAATTTGCCGACATATTTTTGGATTGGCTGTAAAGTAGATCATTTTCTGTATAGGCGACTACACTTTTGTCTTGCAACATTTTGACCTTTCTGTCTTGATTAAATGATTAATCTTTTTTCCATGAAACTATTTTTTACCAGTACATTTTATTTTATTTGGGAAGGCTTTAGCTTTTCATATGAGCTATTTCGAACACCAATTGATCAATTAAAAATCAAGTTAATAGCAGGAGTTACTGCAAAATACACAGATGACGAGACTTTTGTTGCAGGTCACAGTTTGACTCAATTGGCCAAACATGCTAGAACCACTGTGAAATTATTTTTTTCATTCCCAAGGATGACACGGCTCTGTTGCTTGGAAGATCAAGTCATTGGTGTCTCAACCATATTCCCGATACTTCCGAGGTCAAAATTATACAATTTTCTTTGTTTTATAATGAATTGATGGAATGACATAACCTTTTCCTCAAGATTTTGTGGTAGCTCTTGGGAAATCTTTTTTTTCTCTGTCGCAAGCAAAGTCCAAACCTATTCATGAAGCGGGTACACCATCCAGCTGACGCAACAGATATCTCCATTACCCACTGTTTTATATTTCTTATCTTTAGCCATTTGAAGGGCATGTAATCTGATTCCCATGCATGTTATACAGTATCCATTTAGACAACATTTCATAACCCACTTATGCAAGGCAGTCTCTAGAGCCCCATGTGAGGTTGTTAAACCACAACAAGCCTTTTTTTTTTTTTTTTTTTTGTGGATTGAGCAATGGATATATTATAATTATATTGTGTTTTGCACATATGTGGCACTTTACTTTCCTAGATGGAAATGGTTAAATTAGTGAGTGAGTTTAGACTCCTGCCACTTTTATATAGCTTCTGCTTCACTTGTTAATTGTCATACATGAGAGAGGGTGGATACATGAATCCTTGCTGACAACTACTTATAAAATCAGTACGAGACGGTCAAAATATGATCATGTGACTGTTTTCTATTTCTTACCCACCACAGATGGTCTATAGTTACCTGGTATGAACCACTACCCTTTTTGAATATTGTTATTACATCGACTTTTTCTAATCCATGTACGTTGCTAGACAAAAGTGAATCTGAAAATAAAAAACAGTGTTCAAAAAACTGTTGAGATCCAAAGATTTATTTGTTGGGTCCGGGGACTTTATTCATATTAACTTTGTCTAGTTGTTTTTGTACCATTCCCTCTGTCAGCCAGAGAGAATATTCTTTTTATATTAGTCACTGTACAGGACTTGGATTCTTTATAGAGTGTACAGAAGGAAAAAAAACTGTTAAGCACATTTTCCATTTCATCGTCTTCTATAACCATCTTAGCCCTGGTATTTTATGGCTTCAGATTCTCTGTCCTCCTTTTTACTACAGATATACTTAAAACATTTTTGGGTTGGTCTTGCTTTCTTAAGCTATCTATACTAAATTTTCTGTTTTAGCTAGTATAATTGCTTTCTTGCACTGCCAATTGCACCCATTTTAAGCTTTTATTTGTTTATAATTCGTATTTTACCGGTGCATTAAGCTAAGCAGGTGCAGACCTAATATTTTACATTTGTTACCTAAAGGTATAAATTTAGAAGTGTAATAGTTTAATACTCCTTTAAAAGTAGTCCACTATTCAGTATCTTTACCCAAGAACCTATCAACCCTGCCTATGAACTGATGGGATTCTCCATAATGAGCTCTGGGTTATTAGATATTACTTAAGCTACTACTATGAGATGTTGGCAATTCCACTACTTTAGTCAATGTTAGGCTTATTTTAATCCCCCATGACTAGAACATGCCCCAACCCTGCAGCCTTTGTCAACTGTTTTAGGTGGGGAATTTCCTTCTCTTCACTAGCATTTGTTGGCTTGTAACAAGACACCTACAATGCATTTACCCACCTTTTTGCATTCTAAGCACAGCTCTACCCAAATTTTGTCTTATTGTCAAATACCCCCAGCTATTTAATCTTTTAAAGAGTACCCGGTTAACTGGTCTCCATACAAGTGTCTGTTTGTAAGAGCGCTCTCATATCTTTTTTAAACAAGCCTCTGATGTCTCTAGATCTTAGTGTATCTCCACTGGTAAAACACCTTTTTCCTATTCAGTTTTATTGAAGAACAGAAGGTAAAGGAGCTGTGTCTTACCTCCCGTTCTTCAATAATACTTTCATGAGCCAGGAACGAAGGGAAGGAACTTACCGCTCGCTCCTCCGCTGCTTTATCTGATTACTAAGTTTGTCATGACCGGTCAGATGAAGCAGCAGCAGAGAAGCAAGCGATTGGTAAGTTCCTTCAATAAAACCTTCAGGGGACGAAAACAAAAGGATGGGGAAGGAAAGTTTTGCCCTTGGCACCGATGTGAACCAGGACCACTGGGTCATTCCCAGACCCACCTATTAATGACTTTTCTAAAAATGGAATTGTGTGATTAGCATTCCTGGCCCTAGGTTTTTCCACCCTTGTATTAGAGATGGTGGTCCCCTGGGTGATCAAAGGAAAGGTTGTTACATTTCTGCTACATCTGAGCTGTCGTCCTCCACTTCTTCACTTAAGATGACATATTTGTTGGGATGGACTAGGTAGTTAGAAGGGACCTTACTCTTCCGTCTCTTTATTTAACTGGTGACCCTTACAAAACTACCTTCCTTCACCACCCCATTTCCACTCTCAAGTTTATTTTAGCCCATTTAACTGTCCGGAGTTGAGTTCAGTAAATTTTAGATGCTAAGCATATTCATCCACAAGTACGATTTTTAATTCCCAATAATCCCCCTTTTTTAACATGTAGGTTTGTCTTGGGAATTATCTTGATTTAGAATCTCCTCACACTCCGCTTATTATATTATTGTTATATTATTATATTATTAGTAGGTGGTGCTGTATCCTCTTGTGCTGTCAACCACTTAGTTTTAAAATAGTAAAGAATGAGGGCCGCACTCACTTTGTCTTTAAGTATTTTAGTATTTATATGTGCACAACGTTTCTGGGGCATATCCCTTCCTCGGGTGCATAAAACATCATACCTGTGGCTTCAAACGGGTGGAGTAAGTTAAATATTCCGTGCAAGTGTTAACAAAGTGCTTTTCGTGTAAGTGCTCTTTTCTTACATTCATAAAGTGCTCATCTCTAAACATTCCTTTATATCGCATAATATCATAGTAAAGTGTTCAGCGCTAATATATGATATTGGTAAACATTTTTAACATTGTAAAACTTCTAAAATCAATTATTGATTTGAAGAATACTATATATACAGTTGCATATGTGTTCTAAAACGAGTACCGTATATACTCGAGTATAAGCCGACCCGAGTATAAGCCGACCCGAGGTACCTGTTTTTACCTGAAAAATTAGGATAAATTGATTGACTCGAGTATAAGCCGAGGGTAGAAATTCTGACCACTACTGCCTTCTGGTTCAGTATTATTTTGATGCTTAAGTTGCCCTTTAAATAGACAGCAGAATTCCCATACAGATGTTTTGGAAACTACAACTCCCAGCATGCTTTATTGGCTAGGAGTTGTAGTTTCCAAAAAACTGTATGGGAATTCTGCAGTTAAAAGGCAACTGCAGTGTAGAGCCCCCTCCTTCCCTGGAGATTCCTCCCAGAATTACCGCGATCAATGTTGCTGGCTTTATTGGCTAGGAGTTGTAGTTTCCAAAAAACTGTATGGGAATTCTGCAGTTAAAGGGCAACTGCAGTGTAGAGCCCCCTCCTTCCCTGGAGATTCCTCCCAGAATTACCGCGATCAATGTTGCTGGGGCGCCAAGGTTGCTGAGGCTCCAAATCCGGCTGCCGCCCGCTCTGTAGTCCTGTGGATTGCCGGCTGACGTCACTACTCGGCGCTCTCACTGCCCGGGCCGAGTATGACGTCAGCCGGCAAACCCACAGGACTTACAGAGCATGCGGTAGCCGGATTTGGAGCTCAGCAACAATCGATCGCGGTAAGGAAGCTTGACTCGGGTATAAGCGAGGTAAGGTTTTTAGGTTTATTTAAAACCTAAAAACCTCGGCTATACTCGAGTATATACGGTAAGTGCTTTTTACTTGGGTTGTGATTTAATTTTTTTTTAATGATTAACTTTTTTAATGATTAACTTTATTTCTATTTTTATATTGCTAATATTGTACTTTTTATTATTAATAAACGTCATGATTTTCCTCTCTGCGTCTTCTTTGACTCATTACCTAGAAGCAAAAAATAGTTTAAGGAAAAAAACCATTGTACTAATTAGGTATTCACCTTTATGGCTTATAGTAAAGACTTTGTACATTATATGAGTATTAGCTACAGAAAGCATTTGATATTCAAATAGTAGTTTAAGCTATGTGGTCTAAAGACCAGTAAAAGTCCGAATAGGGAAGCACAAAAGAGATCATAAAAGAGATATCTCGAAATGTGATTTAGACACAAAAAAACATGCAACGCCAGTATCTAGACATTTTAAGACCAATAGACACAATGCTGCCTAAGTACATTGGCTAGTATTGGAGGTGGTGAGCCAATCCCCTAGAGGAGGTAACTGAGAAAAAATTGCTCCAGAGAGAGGTCCATTGGATACATCGCCTCAATACCATCCACCCACAAGGCTTAAACGAAGATTTGAATTTCAAATGCTTTCTGTAAATAATACTCGTATAATGTACAAAGTCTTTACTATAAGCCATTGTACTAATTGGTACAATGGTTTGAAGCTTTACACTATTTTTTGCTTCTAATAAATTCTTCTTCTTATAAAGTTAATCATTAAAAATGTAAATACAACCAGGGCCGGATTTACACCCCAGGAGACTGTAGACCCAAAGAGCCTGGCGCCTTTAGCCCCACCCCTAAACACAGACCACACCCATAAACCATACCCATTTTCTCTTTTTTGGGTAAGAAAATAGACTATAAAGGGGTTGGATTGGTGGGAGGAGATTGACAGCTGCCTTCCAACCTCAGGCACCCCTAGGCGCCATATATTAGCACTGAACACTTTACTATATTATGCGATTTAAAGGAATGTTTAGAGATACACACTTTATGAATGTAAGAAAAGAGCACTTAAGCACGAAAAGCACTTTAACACTTGCACTAAATATTTAACTTACTCCACCCGTTTGAAGCTACAGGTATGATGTTTTATGCACTTGAGGAAGGGATATGCCCCCGAAACGTTGTGCACATACCTTGTCTTGGGAATTACATTTTACAGAACAATACAGATTTTTTTTTTTTTATATGGTCTTTGTTCTATACTGACACTTTAAATTTTAAAGGTCTAGAAAAAAAATAGTGGTTTCAGGCAAGGTTCAGATCTACTCCAGACTAATGCTGGCTAAACTACACTATTGAGACATTAAATAAATTACATTTTAAGCAACAGTATTGGTATACTGTATGTGCAGTTAGGAGGTTTACTGGAATAATAATAATCTTTTTATTCTCATACAGGTCAAAAATGTGAATTCCAGGATGCATATCTTTTACTTAGTGAGAAAAAGATTTCCAGTGTTCAGTCCATAGTACCTGCTCTTGAAATTGCTAATGCACACCGTAAACCACTAGTTATAATAGCAGAAGATGTTGATGGAGAGGCCTTAAGCACCTTAGTATTGAACAGGTGAGTGTTAAAATCAAAAATTAAAATGTTTTTCAAATCTTGCACTAAAAATTCAGCCACATTAATATAGTTTTTCATGTTCATTCGAATTATAGTTGCTGTAAAAATTACTTAAAAGCTGAAATAGACAAAAAAAAAAAGCTTATCACAGTGTAGGGACAAAGCAGATGGAATAGCTTCTTTCACCTCTCCATATTGTTTTAGCCAGGGTACAATGTTATATCCTTACTCAGTGTTGGACAGGTCCACAGGGGAATCCCCTGGTGGACCCACAGCCAGTTTGCCCAAGAAAACCAAAAACTGCTAAAATTTAAATCATCATAGGAACAGTAAAAAAAATGCATTTTATTAAACAATAGGAGTTACTAGGAGCAATATAGATATGTAAATTAGGGAAAAGTTGGAGCCGTTCTGAGATCTTTGCCCGATCCGCCAGGCGGACTCCAAACAAGCTTCCGTTTCGGCTGATAAAGTGCCCATACACGGCCGATTAAAGGCTGTTCGTACACATCATGCCTTGCAGGTAGGCACCCGCGATCGCATGTGTGTACAAACCTTATCCTGGTGGACCCTAAATTTCCAGTCTGACATTGTCCTCACTTGTAGGAATTTAACTGTTGTGGGGAAATCTAAACACGAAATTGAAGCTACCATTCCCCTTGGACGGACAGCCAATAGACGTGGCACCATGTGGACCTATAATTTTAGATCCTTGCCTTGGATACAAGGGAATGGGGCATTAAAGGGCATCTATATTGTAAAAAACACATTGCGGGGAATTATAGAACTCATGGAAAGAAAGAAAAAAAAGTTCATTTTCCCACTATAGATGCCCTTTAACCCTTTAGTATTCCTTAAAGAACTTTAACTTGCATAAATAAAAACTCTCCCTAAAGGTTCCGGACGATTATCGGCCCGTGTATGGGAGCCCTTTATTGGCCGAAACGGATATCCGCCAAGTCGGTCATTGGCCAATCCCCGACCGAACATCCGTTTCGGCAACCGGGCGGATCACCGAACATGCATCCGTTTCAGCCGATAAAGTGCCCATACACTGGCCAATTATCGGCCGAAATGAACGTTCGTTCACAACGTGCGTCGCGGGTTAGAATAATTATCCTGCACTAGCAATGCTGAGGCCTGTCTTAGACCCAGTAAGAGACCCTTACAGGGCCGGGAGAGAGAATTACACCACACACGAGATGTAGCAGAACTCTTAACTCTGTAATCTTTATTGAAACATGGAGTTATAACAAACAAAAGGAGGCATTACTAGAGTGGGCAGACTGTGGTGTCTTTAAGAACAAGACAATAAAACATCCATTGTAATGTAAGCTGGGAACAAAAAGGGAGGCAAAAGACCTTGGACATGTTTGGAAAAGATATTTACGCTGGTAAATGAAACAAAACTTCTGTTAATACATGAGAAAAGAGAAAACAAAATGGAGGCATAAAACAAAATGGATGCCATAAAGCTAAGTGAATATAATAAAACCTAACCGTTCCACCCGTTTATCCCTAAGGGTTAATTGGTACTTTGATTATATTATAAACAGTTGAATGAAGATATATATTTAGATTTTGGGGGTGTAAATTTTCTGCGTTGTGGAGATATGTTAAGAATTATGTAGCCATGCATATTGTAATACAGGGTTATGATGATTGTGGGATTCTGTATAGTCTGTATGTATACTTTGGGAAAGGTAATGATCTCATATCCTGTGGGAATGCTTGATTAGTGGGATTGGACAGATGGTCAATTATGTCTTTTGTTAAAGGACAGCAATATCAAAAAAAATTCCCATTAAATGTCCACACTTCTAGCAGCTGAAATCACTAACTCACATTTACAAACATGCTGCCCTCCTTTAGATATAACACAGAAAAGATGAGTGCTAAAAGCCTGCCTCCTAGATGGCCCAGGGCCATGGTTAACATATTACTTGTCATTGGCTGGTGGGAATGTCTGTTACAACCTCTCTCCTCCTCTGCCAGTCATACAAACTTGAAATGTCCTGCTGCTAGGGATACAGTCTACATCATCAAGCTGATCAAGGATAGTGATGGGTGAAGGGGTGTTTTCTCACATGCAAGCTTTGAGCGACAGAGGCAGACAGAATAGTTACGCCCCCTTCACAGGGTGGCTAATTTAAAGCAGAAAGGCTCAATCAGGGAAAAAAATTATAGGGCTGCATACCTTTTACTCTTTTTTTTTTAAAGAATTGTTTTTTAAAAAATGCATTGAGGAAGGGCATTTAAGCCTGATGATAGGGATATTTTTCCCTGAAACATTGCATTATACAGCGAAAAGATGACCTATTAAAGTTGAAAAAGCACCTATGAATCTCCATGTGCGGTATTTACTCATATACATAGGTGAAGAAGCTTAAGCTCATTATACCAGCACCGACCGGGGCATAAAAGGCTGAAAAATTGGTGTGCTAACATGAGGCTGTTATAAGAAGGCTCTATTTCATTTTATACTCAGTGTGGAGCTTTAAGCTTCTTTAGCCATACTTCTACTTAAACTATATAGCCAATCCGTACCCTGTGCTGTAATAACCCCATATTGACTGTAAATATGGGTCTTCCTGTGGTAAATAAAGTATGAACCTAGCATGTAAATCTGGATCCTGTATTGGGTCTTGGATTGCCCAGTGGTGCTATCTGTATGTCAGTTAAGTGGCTTTATTCCAGGATGTCAAAAAAATAAATTTTCCAGCAATCTAGCATTCTGTGCAGCCAGGTCAACACCCCTGCTCTTTCCCATTAGGATGTATTGCATCTGGACACATGCCTTAGCTAGAGGACTTTAAGAAGAAACTTACTGCAAAGAATCCTGGGAGTTTTCATTTTCAAAATATGTGAAAGGTCACAGGTTCAACATCCCTGCTCTATACCATTAGGCTGCATTATATCTGGACACATGCCATAGCTTCATGCTATAAATAATATACATTGCATGTCCCTGCCCATTTGGAGTGAGAAATGTGTTTATAGGTTACATTATTAGGAAAATACTATTACAATAACATGAGGCTGTGAGGTACCTTTTGTTATAAGATGACTCTATTTAATACATTGTGTGGAGCTTTTAGCTTATTTAAGAAACACCTTCTTATAACAGAAGGCATCTTACAGTCTCATGCTATATGAATAGCATTGCCCACAAAACCTAAGAAACAACAAGCAATTTCTTACTCCCTGGTTCCCCAGAGTAAGGGGAACCTACAGTTTGTAGGTTAACCTTCAAGTTATCTGGTTGATCTTACCTTACTGTTATTTAACTGTAAGAACTCTAACTTCTGTTACCTAGTGTTCATTATCCTGTTAATTGTTAAGATATTGAATGCATTGTTACAGGTATTATTGATATGCATACAATATAAGATCTTCTCCTGGTACATTCCCATTTATCATTAATTGTATTGATTAGTCATCGCCTGTAGCAGTTGAGCTTTCCCATCTATGCCATACTTAATCGTATTTGGACGGGCATCCTCTATTTGTATACATCAGTTTTTTTGTAAGAGAGGATTGATTTTATCTCTGTCTTCCATTGGGATATTGTGGGTATGGTGGCTTGTATCCAGGTTTTGGCAGTTCCTGGTGGTAAACAAGGTTTTGCTCAGGAAGATTTGTAAAAATGTATCTAGGGGTAGGTGATCTGTAATGCCTAATAGGCATATCTTGGGGTCAAGATCTGATGGGGTGACCATATGGTCATGTAGGAACTTCCAGAAACCCTTGTATTTTGGGGCAGTTCCATAGTAGGTGAAAAAAGGGGGAAGAGGTGACATTTGGACACATAGGGTTTCTATTTTGTTTAAGTTTGGCTATCCTGATAGGTGTTTTGTGAAGGATATATAATTGGGTCATCCTATCCGATTTTGGGGGTAGCAGTTTTTGGAGCATTGAGCGTTTCTTCCCATTGTTCTGCTTCTATTGGCCCAATATCTCTTATGTGGGGTTGGGAGTTGAAATCAGTCCCATTTATTGGGTTACTTTCCAGATCAAGCCTTTGGTTCCCGAATTGGGTTTGAAAGGCATGCCTTATTAGGAAGTATCTAAATAGATAGGAGTTTGGAAATTTGTATTCCTTTTTCAACTGTTCGAATGTCTTAAATTGTCCATCCTGCACAATGTGCAGCATTCTGGTTATTTCATATTTGTACCAGATCTCAGGTTGCTGTATGGAGAGATTCTGGGAGGTTTTTATTGAACCAGAGTAGGGTGTGTTTATTTAAGCGAGGAATTTTTATGTCCTTTAATACCGTGTCCCATATTTTTAAGTGTTTGTGAAAATAAAGGAGGTGTATCACTAGAAGACATTGTGCCAGTCAATCCTCCTGTGATTATGTATAAAAATTGTAGGTGTTTCTCGTGTTGTTAAAAGGTTGGGAAATTTGTTGGAATGCTCTGGGGAAATCTGAGCATTCTTCATTTGTATGTGGGGGAGACCAAACAGCAACTGCATCAACGTATGGCCCAGCACAGAAGAGCCAATTCCTCGAGTCAGGACTCAGCTGTGTGCCTGCATCTTAAGGATAAAGGACATACTTTTGAAGATTGTAATGTTAACATATTGGCAAAGGAAAGTGACTAATTCAAGAGAGGAGTCAAGGAGGCTATTTATGTGAAAATAAAGAAACCAAGCCTAAATAGTGGTGGGGGGGTTCGACACCAACTGCCTGTGATATGCTAATTGGGATTTTCCAGGGTACATAATTGCGAACACATTCTTATACAAGTCATTCTGAATTGAGAAAGCAAGTCGGATGACTAGCGAAATGTCTTCAAGAACTAAACTTCAAGTCCAGTTGATCTAATTGAATACAACAGATATGCTAATAGTTTTAGCACTTCTGTCAAGTTGCATTCCCTGTAGTATTTGGTCCGTACGGATTTTGGTTGCCAGTGGCTCAATTACTAGGGCGTAGAGGAGGGAAGACAGTTGGCAACCTTGCCGGGTTCCCCTTGCTTGTGGAAAAGTTTTCAGTGATATTTCCATTGACCAAGATCTGGGTTTTAGGATGAGAGTACAGGAGCTGTAACCATTTTACAAAATGGTCTCCAAGACTTTTCAGAGTTTGCCAGAGGAACGGCCATTCCACCGAATCAAATGCTCTAGCAAAATGTAGGCTTATGATGCATCTTGTGCCAACATTACTATGACTGGCTTGCATATTCATATATAGGCGTCGGGTTTTAAGGTGGTGTTTTTGCCTGGGATAAAAACCCATTTGGTCCGGGTGTATCGGGTGGTGTATGCTTTTCTTTAGTCTCAGAAAAATAAGTTTAGCTAGTATTTTAATATCTGTTTGTAGTAGTGATATAAGTCTATATGACTCTGGTTCCTGATACTGGGTCCTTTCCTGGCTTAGGTATAAGTACCATCAGAGCTCTTGACATAGATTCAGGCAGAGTTTGCGAAGTGAACATATTTTTGTAGAGATCCAATAGTCTCTGGGCTAGTCTATATACTGTATATAAAATTCTGCTGGGAGCTCGTCTGTACTCTGTGTTTTATTACGTGGTATCCGGGACAAAGTGTTTCTAATCTCCATTTCAGTAATGGGTTCTTCTAATAGGTTATAGCTTTCTTGTGGGAGTTTTGTTAAATATAATTTTAGCTCTTCTGAAGTATGTTTGAGTTGGGTGGAATATAGGTTCTTTTAATAATCTAGGAGGAAGTTTGCTACTTCTTTGGGTTTGGTTAAAAGTTGTCCAGTCTGGGTACTTCGTGAAATGACTTTAGGGGTTTATGTTCGTTATTGGCTAGATAGGCCAGTAGTCTGCCACATTTTTCACCATGGTCATATAGTCTTTGAGCCTTGAAAAGTTTTTTTTCTTTATTTTTGCCTCATATACATCTTTGGTCACTCAAAATTGGAGTTTGAGAGATTCTGCATTTTGTGTGTTGGGATATCTTATGAATGTTTGATGTGCTATCTGCAACACTTTGGTGGCTTCTTTTTCTATCTTTGTGGATTGTTGTTTGGTTCTATTTGTTACAGGTGAGGACCATACAGGCATGCAGTTTAAACGATTCCCAGACCTGAATTGTGTTTACGGAGTGATCGTTTGTCTGGAAAAAGTAATTCCATTCCTCTGACAGATCAGTCCCTTTGGAGAGCAGGGTTAACCAGAATGGGTTGAGTCTCCAGGTCCGTGGAGGAGGGTTCTCTAGCCATGATAACTCAATCCAGCAGGGAGCGTGGGGTCTGAGAGTGTTCTCTGAGCATATTCTGCTCTGTGTAAGTGGGGAATCAGTTGTTTGCAAGTATTATTTCTATTCTAGACATTGTGTTAGGCTGAAAAGCAGGAGTATTCATTTTTTGTGGAATGAAGGTGACACCATGTGTCAATCGTGTTTATACTCTGCATAAGTTTTGCAAATCTAGTTTCCGGATTTCTGGGGGGGTGGAAAGACAGTGGAGTGGGTTCTATCTTGGGTGATGTTCAGGGTAGTGTTAAAATCGCCCAACCAGATAGCTGGTATTCCTGGGTACTCTGCTAGAAACTGTAGTCCTGCTTTAAGTGAAGACATTGCAAATGGTGGGGGTATATATGAAGCAAGTATAAGCAAAGGAACACTTACAGGGAGATTCAATAAAAGTTCTTATCGTTAAAAATGGTGCTAATTTTGCCCAAACCAATCAGATCTTATTTAACATTTGAAAGCTAACATCTGATTGGTTGGGGCAAAATTAGTACCATTTTTAACAAGAACTTTTTATTGAATAATGTACTTAGTATTCTGGCATTTAAAAACACAAATGTACCTGTCTGGTCTAGCCTTAAGGTGGCCATACACCAGCACGATATTACTTACCGACCGACCATTCCGCGACGTTCCTGCGATCCTGCCGGAACCACCTCTCCCGACTTATATACGACCGACATG
>CM033477.1:76441433-76456720 GCA_019447015.1 Hymenochirus boettgeri
GAGAGGGGTATTGCAAGCGATGTGTTTTCATGTGTTCACAATAAAATTGCTTTCCATGCATGTGGTACTAAATGAAAGATAGCTAGCCCTAAGAGAGGGGGATTGCAACCGATGTGTTTTCATGTGTTCACAATAAAATTACTTTCCATGCTTGTGGTACTAAATGAAAGCTTTGTAAAGCTGACCATACACTGATTTTACATTCGATCTGAGATGAATGTCAAATAGCTTTCTTTTGTATTCACCTGCTGATATTCCTGCTACGCAATTACAATTGCGAACATGAATTACATATGACAATTTAAAATATCGATCACAAAATTATCATTGGTAAGTGCGTTTGCTGGAGTGGAGCGTTGCAGGAATGCTAGGAGGACACTTTTGTATTGTTGGCTTTTTTTATTCTTTTTTTTTTACTTGAAACAGAACTTTAGTTAATAAAATGATTAAGATATATATTTTTTTTTCTGTTTCTGTAGGCTAAAAGTTGGGCTGCAGGTGGTTGCTGTAAAAGCTCCAGGCTTTGGAGATAATCGGAAGAATCAGCTTAAAGATATGGCAATTTCATCTGGTGGAGTTGTAAGTTTGTGGAATATGGGGGGAAGTTGAGGGCTTTCTTATTTCTCAGGCTTTAAAGGGTATGTTCACCCTAGAAACAAAAAATGGTAAGTTGCTTGCCCTTACCCCAACTGATATATTTTGCACTTTATTACCTGCATTACTAACTAGATAATTATTGTCCCCATATGGGCAGAGTAAGCTGGACCCTCCTTCCATGCAGTTGGTGGTCAGTCTGGCAATAGATTGTATTTTTCGTATGCCTCATCTTAAGGACAATGACCATATTCGTAGGTCAATTTCAAGTTATAGAGGTCAAAATATTGTCTTCCTTCATATTTGTCTCATGACTAATGAAAGGGGTATTGAGAGCACCCTTTGCAGAAAACCTTGTACAGGGAGTACTACTCTCATCCTCCACAAGTGTTTAGGAGTATACCTTATGGTCAATTCCTTGCAGTGTGGCAGAATTGTTCCACCACATGGAAATTAATTATGGCCATGGAGCTTTTTGGAGCTCCACCAAAGAGGGTACTCAGTTGAGACTTTCTAAAGCATATGATGATAGAGCATTAGCGTTCGATCGTAAAATTCTATTATGGGGGAATAGGAATATGCTCCACTCTATTAACACTTATACCAGGCATATAGGATGCACTGTGCGGGGGCCCATATTAGTACTTTGAACAGAGATGAATTTGTGTCTAATTGTAGCAGTGTATCCCATAAGAATACCTTTTTTCCATCTGTAGTTTTTACTACTCAATATAGCCCCCAATATCAAGAGATTATTATAAAGAAGCGTATACCTATTCTACTAGATGAGATGCTCCATAGAGTTTTAGATAAAGAATGGAAATCGTTACCTAAGAGAACACACAACCTACGTGATATACTTGATGTATTTCAACGTATCCAAAGAATAGGAAGTCTAGCTAGAGGGGGTAATAGAGCCTCCTGTTTGCTTGTGAAGCAGAATGGATTTTTCGTTTGGGTACCTGCACTCCTTTGTGTTTAAATTGTATTTGGGATATATCCTGCTTTGTTTATTTATAATCTGAGCACTGCAGTGCCTTGATGTTCTATACATATTCTTATTGGCTTTGTTTGTGTTAACGTCATTGTATCATGCCCTTTTTGTTACTTCTTATAGCATTTCTACCTGTATTTATTTATATTAGCTCCACTTCTTCTAGGTCCTATATGGATTTCTATGTTTTTATACTTCTTGTATTTGTATATATAGGCCGTCTCTCTTTTCTAGTATCTTTTCTAGTAAGGTTAATTTGCATGAGTATCGCTTACTTATTGGCACATTCATATGTTAAGCTAATTTGTACCTTTTAATGGTACACTACCTATAAGGAAGTGACATTTTGTAAGGCCATGCCTCTGAAGTGTTCCATACTCAAAATGCATTGGGCATGGTTGTGTGTTAATATGTATAAGTGGATCTAATAAAGCACATTTTTTTATTAAGAGGGCATTCAGTGTTTTATTAGGGTTGCACAGTCCTTTGCGGTCTGTTTGAAGTTCTTTGAAGTCTGGCCTTGTGAAGGGCTTTGATGCACCTGGGCCACTTAATGTTACTCGTAAGCTTCCTCTCTAGTTGTTGACTCGGCTTGCATTCTGGCAGAAGGATTTCTACTGCATGGAGTGACGACTAGGGCTGGGGGTGTATCCACCCAGTCCTGTGGCGTGAGGAAGTAAGTTTCCTCCTCTTTTTACTATGTTACTTTTCTAATTGGTGGCTATGAGATATGCCTAAAGGCTTCTATATACACATTAAATTGTCACTGAGTGTCAGTGGTTGTCACCATGGTTTTGTTAATGTAGCATGTGTGTGTAAGGCTTTCACAATACCATTTACTGATCCAGCAGATGACTTATGTATGCCTGTTGATCCAGATTGTCTTTTAGAATCAAATTTAAAATACTGGGGTCAAAAATGTGGATGTTACCATCTCATTGATCTTTTTATCTAGTTTTTATTTTTTACTACATTGAAGATTGTTGAAGGCATCAAAACTAGGTTGAAATAAGTATGGAATCATTTAGTAAGCAAAAGGCCAGTGCTAAAAGCATTTCTTAATTTTTGTGCCAGAAGAAATTTCATGGATATATATGAATTTGTTTTTGGGCTAAACATCTCCTGCAATTCTTTCATACATGTATGCCGAACTTTGGACACAGTTCTTAATAGAATTTCACACCTTTAGCAGGTGTGGCAGAACAGTCTCTCCCCCTCCCTGCTGTGTGAAGATCCCCACAGAGAAGGTAATGGAATGTACAGCCCTACTCTCCCACTATGTAAAAACAGCCTTTTCAGGCACATAGTTTTCTGTATGGGGGGGGTCTGAGTGGGGAGGAGGCCACGGCACCTGTGGGTGGGCGGGGCCACAGCACCTGTGGGTGGGCGGGGCCACGGGGGGCTGTAAGGGAAGGAGCCATGGAGGGCCTGCAAGGGGAGGGGGGCTGCAAGGGGAGGAGATGACAGGGCAGAGTGACTGTCACATGGTTTCAGAGCAGGAAGTGCAGGGGACCTGGTGATGATGCTGCCATATCACACACAAAAATGTAAATATCTTTTAAATTATGCACAAAAACATGAAAGTAAATTGCAAAAATACTCATGAAAGCAATTCCCATCAATTTACCTAAAGTCATTTTTGGACCACAGTCCCCCTTTAAGGGGGATTCAGAAAATAGTTAAATCGGGTACTAAGGGCCCAATTTTAGCTATAAACTTATTTACATTTGTTCCCTAAACAAACAATTTTCTAGTGGAATTTTGCACTACCAACAATGGATTCATACATGGTATATCCATTACTATGAAGGTAGATCATGTTTCTTGAAGATATTTTGCTAGGACAACACTAGGTTTCACAATTCAGAATAACCTGTGCAAAACATAGTACAATAAATACTTTGGAATACGACTCAATCTGCATATGACCTAGTGTCACTGACTTCATGAATGCAAGCTGGTGATTGCATTGGATCAAAGAAGTGTTTTTAAACTGTAAGAATCAAAACCGCATTATTTGTAGCGGACATTAGATTTTGAACACATCTGTTGAATACACCCACACTCTCACACACAACTTTAAGCTTCACACTCCAGTAAAAAATATTTAATAAAAACCCAACTGATAGTGGGACAATGAGCTATTGAACAAAATTTAAAGGAGAGCTAAACCAGAAAATTAAGTTTAAGTTAGAAGTAATTGCCTCAACATCCTCTCAGCATGGAAGATTCCACTCAGGGGCCTTACCTCTCTGAGCTAATTTTAGATTCTGTTTGTTCCCCAACTATGAAGCTGACATTTTCTCTTGCCTGCCAGTACTTTTGTCTTGATTACATTTTCAGCCCTGTGATTGTGATTTCCACTCCCACCTCTTAACCCATATGATGTAGGAATATATTGAATCTTCAATATTCAAATGGTGGTGCAGCAGATTAACCCTTTCTTAGTAGCAGTGTTGTAGTGTGATGTATATAGGTCTAGTTATCTAGTGTGTCCGGATCTGAATTAATGTATGTCTCACCTACGGCTTTCCTACACCAAATCCGATATATAAACAAAATTGCAGGTAAAACAACAAAGTCACAGGTCTGTATGTGCGAATATTTGCAAGTTTATTGTTATAGAATTGTTTGTGCACTAGAATGGTTTTTGTATGTAGCACACATGTTTATGTGTGCCACATACAAAAAACAATTCTAGTGCACAAACAATTCTAATTGCATATTGGCTACCTCCATGAGGTGCTACTACAAACAGTCTGCAAACCCTGGATTTAGAGACTGTAGTAGCAACCTTATGGAGGTATATCTATAAGGTTATGGATATAATCCCTGTCAGCTGCAGCACATATATAGTGGGGAAATGTGCTTCTTAAAGGGGAACCACACGGTGCAGACTGTAGGGAGGATAGTGAAGTGAACCTGATTTTAGCACAGCTCTGTGCAATGCATTTTTCATCAGTGTACTTATGAAACTTGGGAATGTTGGAAGGTAGGAAGAGTGTTTTTAATTCAGATGTTGTTTAAAAACATCAAACTCTAGTACAGAACTAAGCTAAGAAATGCATTACACAGAGAAATGCATTGCACAGAGCTGTGCTAAGATCAGGGTCCTTGCAGCACTGCACTATGTTCTATAGGTACGTATTAAAGGTTGTTGGAGGGTATGCCACTTGCAGCTCTGCACCATGTTGTTTCTATAAATGTACATATAATAGGAATATTGGAGGAATGCAAATTAAAGGGGTACTGTTAGAGGGATGCAAACGTTATGTAAAATTAATGCAGCAGGTGGGCTGCCTGTGGGAAGTTTTGAATAAACAAAAGCCCTCTTCCAACTAGGGATTCCCACCTTTGTCTTTAAGACCCGAACACACATACAGGCCTATGTATAAAAGGTTCTTATTTAAAAATGGTGCAAATTTTGCACTAACTAACATTTATTACATAGGCCTGATAATATCTACAAAACAAAAGTTTGTTAGTATTCACTTTAGAAGCATGATGCAGGCTGATACAGTTTGTATTTAATGTAATGGTACTGCAACATGTTGATTTAATACGTGTTTGGGTCTTAAAGGCAAAGGTGGCCTGTAAAATGCATTGCACAGAGCTGTGCTAAGACCATGTTCAAGTCAATATACTGCACCTGCAGCTCTGAGCCGTTTTATTTTTGTAAGTGTACCTTTTTAAAGTGGTAAGTTCAATTCTACTGGGGTTGCTACCTTTCCATTTAAGACTCAAACTCTTAGCGCTACTCCCTCTAGCGTGTTTTGGATTGCTGTTTGCGATCCGGTTGTGCTAGTGGGAGTGCTAGCACAACCGGATGCTAGTGGGAGTGCAGGCATGGGAACGGCCCAACTACATGCAATGTGGGTGATTTTTGCATAACCCCTGCATCCAATGCTAATATGGAGTTCAATTTGCGCTAACCGGTAGCGAACTGGCTAGCACGACTTAAACTCAATATATCTGCTCAGCGAGTCTGGGTAAATGAGCCTGACAGTCTCTTGCAGAAATTCTCACAAATATAAAGGGTTAACTAGTTGCTTCCTTAATACAGATGAAAAGGGTTAACACTTTCCCCCACTCTGTTTGAGCAAGAAAATCTGCTAATAATATTCACTGCTATCTCTAATGATTGGCTGGGAAACACTGGCAGGTGGGGACTCCAAGTTCAACTGTTACATGCAGCTTAGCATAAGGGGAATGGGAAACAAACACAAGGTAGCTAGTTAGCATGTGCAGAAGGAGTTTTGGTACCTGCACCACCAGAAAGAGGCATCACTAGAAGCCAGCCATGACATCATAGATTGCCAGTACTCAGAAATGTTCTATAAATTATTTCTACGCTAATCCATAACAATAAGTTACTATAGCGTGAAGTTAAAGAACTTTGCTAAAGTGTAACCAATCGGTAGTGAAGAACCCTTTGGACATCAGCCAAGTGTCAAACATGTGCGACTATAATAAACTGCAGTGACTTGAGGGGATACTTGATGTCCAAAGGGTTCTCCACTACTAATTAGTTACACTTTTGCTTTGATGTTTGAAACAGACATTGGATTGTGTGGGTGCTGATAAATTAAATATGAAAGAACTTTGCCTTAAGGTGTCTTCATTGTTGACCAGTGCTAAAACTTCACCATTGAACTTGACCACAGCGGAGCAATGCTTTAATGTCCCTCAAGAAAGACTCTATTACAATCCTTTCTGCAGATAAAGCTATTTACAGTGTGGTACTGAACATCTCTCATTAGCACAGTAAGTGGATTAAACTTATAGTTGATAACATGTATGAGGCTCTAGCAAGGGATCCAACCTTTTACTACATTAAAAAGTTTATTTTAAGCTAAGTATCATTGCCTCTACCCTGGTGCAGCCCCTCCATGTATATATGGACTCCCTAAGACACAAGGAAGTGGACCCAATAGTTCAAAGTTGGTAGCATTAACTCTATAATAATGTGGTGAAATAGATAGCCAACATCCAAGTGCCCTTGGTTGGAATTTAAAGCATTACATCCATAACTCACAGGATTTCACAAAGAATATCCATGAGTTAGTACTAGACCCTGAGAAACATAATGGTGTCATGTGATGTCATTCCTCCTGACGTGTATATCCACCACAGAGGGATGGGAAAGAAACATCTGCTAATAAAACCAGACCCGGTGTGTTCCCTACTAGACTTCTGTCCCTATACCACCTATATTGAGTATAAGGATACATTCTACAGACAAAGATCTTGCCACAGCTCTCCAATGCATTTTTCAATACTGAATAAAACCTTCACTATCTGAAGATGACTAAATCCTTCAGAGCAGATTAATCTGGCTCCACATTTTTGTTACTGGTAATTACGCAATTAACCACTTACTTAGCTAGAATGAGATCTTTAAGTCCAGTGTGGTAAAACTTCTTACTATATTAGGAGGCAAGACTGGAAAAAGTGATAAAATCGATTTACAAATGACAGGAAAAAATGAACAAGGGAAATTTAATAAAGTTAGAAAGGAAAAAAAGCATGTACATGTCCTTTAATTAGCGGACACAAGCCCACAACCTTTTGGGACTCTTTCCTCTTTCTCAGGTGTCATTTAACTGTATATGGGTGCACGTTTGTAAAGTAGACTGTGTTCAAAAGTGAGGCTGGTCACTCCTCCTAGGAATGGCCAATAATCTCCTTTGTTAGTTAAACATAACAATTGCAATAAAATCAATTTTGTGAATAGTTCCATGATCCTGAGAATATGAATAAAGTGTTAAATCTGACATTTGCAGGGAGATTCAATTAAAGTTCTTAGCTGTATACAAAGTTTTGCAGGAGATCTCCGGATTGCTCACCCCCTCAGCTTTTAAACTGAACAGACTTCTAATCTATAACCAAACAGCCTGTTTGTACAGGCATAGCTAGATAATAGTATTTGAAACCATTGTTCTCATTACATGTGAACCTTATAAACACAAAATAGTTGAAAGCTTTAGGATATATGACTGTGAATCGCATGTTTTTTTAAACGTATGTTATTTTGCTCGAAAAAGCATAATTTTGTGTTGCTTATTAAACTTTTTTATATATTTTACTTTAGGTATTTGGAGAGGAAGGTCTAAACCTTAATATTGAAGATATTCAGCCCCATGATTTTGGCAAAATAGGAGAAGTTATTGTAACTAAAGATGACACTATGCTTTTGAAAGGAAAGGGTGACAAATCTCAGATTGAGAAACGTGTCCAAGAGATACAAGAGCAGTTGGAATCAACGAACAGTGAATATGAAAGAGAGAAGATAAATGAGAGATTGGCTAAACTGTCTGATGGCGTTGCTGTAATAAAGGTAATGGATATAGTGAAATTAATGTAATTTACAGAAACCTGTTTCATTTCTAAACTAAAAATGGTTGATGTTTACATACATTTTTTTCTGTTTAAATGGTCAACGCATTTAATGTTTTCAGTTGTTTTATTGGCGACATATAGATCTGAACCATTGACACATTTTTTATTTATGAAACACGCACACAATTTGAAGAAATAATCTCTTTAATTCTGGAAGTTTTTATTATTGTTTCTGCAGCCCACCTTTCAGAATGGGTCACAACCTTAGATACAAATGGTGCAAGCAAAAAAACTTGCCTAGCCCTGGTCTGGGATGCAGTTCTGGTTTGCACTAGCATAAACCTAAAACTTATACTTTAATTAAATCATACACACTAAACCCTCTTCCAAGTGGCTAAAGGGAAACTAAAGTCTCCAGATAACATTGTGCCTTTTAGACTGAGAACATTCAGCAAGCTGTCTCACACTTCTGCCTTTGCTGTGGCTGCTGGGTGGTTTATGAAATCAACTAGTCAGTACTAGGGGTCATCTCCCATAATCCATCTTTGCTGGGAAGTATACGTGTTGCAGTTCACATGCTCCATAGTGTTCAACAGAGCAAATCAAGGAAGTTGCAGCCTTGCTTTTTAGAAGCTGACAGCCAATCATATGACAGATACAATGAGGTGTTTTTTTTTTATTTACACATTCGATGCTCTTGTCGTAACCATGATATAAACCATTGCTTTCCGTACATAAAAAGTAATCTTTGTAGTGTATTTCTTAGCTAGCATGATGTACAAGACAGAATATTAAAATTTGAGTAAACATTTAAAGTCAGGGTAATTAAACCTGTAACCTCATGTTCTCTTTCTTGATAAAAGCAGAGTTTTTACTCCTAACCCACCAGACATACTAGGTGAAGCACTATTTAGAGTCTTTATCTTTTGCTAGAAGCATAATGGAAACAACTTAATATATATATATATATATATATATCTATATTTTATATTTTTTTTTTTTCTTCGTTCCAAAGCGGCACAACCAATGCACATAGGCTTTATATTGGTTCAAATTATCACCTACAACTTGCTGAATAATGCAACGTTTCGGGAAAACTTGTTTCCCTTTCTCAAGCACAACAAGTAATTGAATACAAGATAATCTATTCATGATAATACTCTTATTAATAACATATGGACGGAGGTTTGTCCGAACTTGACTGCAACCTCTTAAAGCTGTATTCCCAGCATATTAGTAGCTCCTAAAGGGGCAATCTGTCACTCCCCCTGCTTGTCAGAGGTAGGTAAAGTTTCCAGGGGACACAGGTTAGTGCAGCCAAAAACAAACAAAATCTTATATACCGTATATACTCGAGATAGCCGACCCGAGTATAAGCCGAGGTACCTTTTTTTACCTTGAAAAATAGGATAAATTGACTTGAGTATAAGCCGAGGTAGAAATTGACCACTACTGCCTTCTGATTCAGTTTATTTTGATGCTTAATTTGCCCTTAAATAGACAGCAATTCCCATACAGATGTTTTGGAAGCTACCACTCCCAGCATGCTTTATTGGGTGGGAGTTGTAGTTTCCAAACAACTATGGGAATCTGCAGTTAAAAGGCACCTGCAGTGTAGAGCCCCCTCCTTCCCTCCCTCCCTGAGATTTCTCCCAGAATTACCGCGATCAATGTTGCTGAGGCTCCAAATCCAGCTGCTGCACGCTCTGTAAGTCCTGTGGATTGCTGGCTGACGTCACTACTCGGCGCCTCTCACTGCCCGGCGCCAGTACGTACATCTGCTGGCAACCCACAGGACTTACAGAGCGTGCGGCAGCCGGATTTTGGAGCCTCAGCAACATCGATCGCGGTAAGAAGAATCTTGACTCGAGTATAAGAGGTAAGGTTTTTAGGTTTATTTTAAAACCTAAAAACCTCGACTTATACTCGAGTATATACGGTATACATTATAAAAATAAATACAAATATAGTCCCTGTTCAATCTTAATGGTGACGGGACTGCAAGCATTTAATCCACTGAACCCTCTCTGCGTTTGAGCTCAGCTCTCTGCTGCCTCCCCTGACTGGTATGGACACAGTCTCAAGTACCATAAACTTAAGTTGATCATGGCTGTAGGAAGCTTCTATACAATGTTTAGATACAGGCAGATGGGAACCTGTGAGTATAGATGATTCTATGCTGTGAGAATGATTCTTGACTTTGTGTCGTTTCTCCAACATAAATCAGGCCGCTGGGACATTGTAGAATATATACGCAAACTTGAATTTGGCCATGGATCTTTCATTCATTGAATGTGATACAGTGGAGATTTTTTTTTTAGATACATTGATCCAGAAACAGGAAAAGGGTTTTGCTACCCGTCCTAAACCTAGTGATAAAACCGATACTCCACTACACCAGCCAACAAAAACCGAGACATGTAAGGATGCTATACCCATTGGCCAATTATCTAGAGTTAAAAGATATGTACAAGACCCGTCGTCTCACCCATCAATTAAAAGAAATGTCAAAGATTCAGAAATAGGGTTACCCATATTCTGTCAGAACAAAAAGTTCCATGGATACTCCAACAACAAAAAAAGATAAACACGGAGGTTCGTTTGTGTCACATATGGAATTTGAGTCCTCAAATTTCCAAGGTCCCTTGGTACTTACTTAGGAAGGGGTACCCTTCCATAATGCAATTTAAAGAACCTCCTCTATGTTCATACAGAAGAGGACGTACAATAGGCTTATTTCCCCACTGAGAGGAAGACTAAGGCCCCGAAGACACCTGGTTGTCTAAAGGAAAAATGGAATGTATAACATGCTTTAATTGTGTTCAATGTCCCTATGTTATTACGGTGATAAATTCATACCTCATAGGACCGAACAACCTTTGAATTGAAGGGTACATTTACTGTATTCCCGTTTGGCTGTCTATATTCACAATGTTCTGTGGCCTGATTTATGTTGAGAAACGACACAAAGTCAAGAATCGTTTCTCACAGCATAGATCATCTATTACTCAACGGTTGTCCCATATGCCTGTATCTAAACATTGTATGAAAGCTTTCCCATACCATGATCAACTCAAGTTAATGGTACTTGGACTGTGTCCATACCAGTCAGGGGAGGGAGCAGAGAGTAGAGCTCAAATGCAGAGAGTTCAGGGATTAAACGCTTGCGTCCTGTCACCATTAGGATTGAACAGGGACTATGATTTGTATTTTTATAATGTATTATATAAGATTTGTTTGTTTTTGGCTTGCGATTTTGTTTGTTTTTGGCTTGCACTAACCTGTGTCCCTTGGAACTCTTTACCTACCTCTGACAACAGGAGAGTGACAGATTTAGCCCCTTAGGAGCTACTTAATATGTTGGGAAACAGCTTTAAGTAGGTGGAGTCAAGTTCGGACACATCTCCGTCAATGTTATTATGAGTGTTATCATGAATGTGATTCTTGTGTTCACTTACTTGTGCTTGAAAAAAGGGAAACAGTTTCCCGAAACGTTGCATTATTCAGCAAGTCCCCAATAAAAGCCTATGACATTGGTGTCCATTGTATTTTGTTCTGGGGAGAAAGCTTTCAGTTAGGATATAATGTAAAAATGTTTTAGTTCTCATTCTTTAAAGATCAGTTCACTGTAAAAGTGAACTCTGCTTTAACACATTAAGTGAAGAACAGGAGGTAAAGTAGTCTATATCTCACTCCCCATGCTTCACTTAATGTACCAGCAGAGAGGAATGAACTTGCCTGCATCGCAATCCCCTGCTGGATCCTCTGACCGATAATACTGCTTTTGGCTTGAATAAACTATAGGCAAGCATTCCCGCATAGCGCGCTAATAGCTTATCTTATAGGGGGACCTGTCCGGAACCAGTTGTGGATCACTATGCGGTAAGTTCGTTCCTCTCTCCTGGTACATTAAGTGAAATACAGGAGTTTAGACCTAACTAGTTTACCTCCACTCTTCACTATGCTGTAAAAGCAGAGATCGGTTTTACAGTGAAATGATCCTTTAAAGTTATCTCCAAGGTGGGGGCGTGGCTTGAGCGAGCATGAAGTAAGACGCAAGATACAGGGCTCTCTCCGTCCTTCACTCTTTTAAAACTATCCTGAAGGTACGAGGCAGTGGAAACTTACCCAACACCCTACCACCTCCCTGAATCATATACCCGCAGCCGGGACAAAAAAGCCATGGCAGCGGCAGCGAAACTCAAGAATTGAGCACACAAGACCGGAGACCTGAGACACAACACGTGGCAAAGCCATCTTCCCCTCACCGCATGGCCGAGGCCCATCTAAGGCACCTGCACCTGTGAGCGACCCAATCCCGCCGGATATCTCTCCCTGTGGCTGCTATCCAGGATAGCAAATCCACATTGACGGTGATGATGGAGGAGGTGAAGGTCGACATCAGCCTGCTCGCCACATGGCCTGCAGATGGTACGACAAAATGTACGGAAATAGAGGACCACGCTCTCCGCTCTGGAAGACTCAGTGGCCCCGCTGACCCCTAACATCACCTGCCTACAACAACAAGTGGACACCTACTACCAAAAGTCGGAGACCTGAACAGAAAATGCGGCAAAACAACCTCCGCTTTATGTATTCCAGAAGGTAGAAGGAACATTGAGGACTTCATGGAATGCTGGGTCTTACAAAACTAGCAGTGAAGCTCCATCTCCGTCAGGCGAATTTAAAGTATTTCCATATCTTCCATGCACGTTTAAGAGTAGAGGCTGATAATCGCTCCATGTCTTCAAGAATGCAGAGGAATGTACACACTGGCTAGACGCCCGACCCCAGGGAAGGAGATCGAGGCAAGGCTCCCCAAACCAGTAAGGTACAAGTATAGATACCCCACATGACTGTTACCCCCACTGGCCAGAAAGACTTTATAATTTACAAAGCTCGTACTAAAGCCCACACACTCTTTACTCCCCGTAACCCCCCCATGACCACCATTTACACTTTATCTGTTTTGTGTCTAGGGGGTAATTCTGCTTAATTGGACTCAAAATTAATATGGCCTAATTTTCAACCCAAAATGAACATAAGGCACACATTGCCACTTACTCCTGCCCTCACTAATTATTACACACCCCTAATGTCTGTGATTCCCCCCCCCCTACACACCGAATTTTCAACGCAGGGCTTGGGCCTATGCAACCCCGAGAACTGATGTATGGAAACAACAATCTGATTTGAGGGACAAACTCTGGATTCCCTAACTCCACGATTACGAATGTATGTACAACGGAAACCACTTCTTCCCTGTACCGATATTTGAGACGGCACGACTCCGTGCATATGCCCTGAGACGTGTAAAAAAGACAGACTCCCTATTCCTCCAAATACTCTCAATGGAAACGGAAAATACCCTCTTGCCTGAACAATGACAAGCTTGGCTGGACGGACCTATGGCATTTAGAACCCCTTGGCATCAGTTTACTCCTGCTACTCACCCACGCAGTGTTAAACAAATAACATACTATCCTAGGGAATATCTGATCACTCCCCAGTCGTATTCGCAATTACAGACCGGACACAAGCCGAAGTAATGATCACTAAGAATCACATCCTTCTGGCTCAGCTTTATCCCAAAGGGTGACTCAGTGGAGACTATCTCCAATTCGATTTCACACTAGACCATGACTCCACCCTGAGAGATATGGTATGGGGACGGGTTTAAAGCGTACGCCAGGGGTATGCTGAATGCCACCACACGTACTTAAGAAAACAGTCCAGGGCCGAAAAGAAGCTCTGTCTAACCAGCTATAAATGCAGAACAATCTTATTGTGATAACCCCACAAATGTCTTGAGAGATGCGTGGAGTCAACTACAAGCGCCAATACAATATCCTACTTAAAGAGAAATCGCATCGTAAATGTTATTCCAAAAACAATATTACATGAACACGGCAATGTTTCCGCTAAATTACTAGCGCGACGATCGAAAAACAAGTAATGCCCAACAACTATCCTGGCTATTCAAGACCCCAATCGAGGGATATCTCACCGAACAGCAGATTACTCAAATCGTTTTTGTAAATATTTTCAACTTCAATACACACCAGACGCAAACAAATCACTCTGAATACTCGAACATGGAATACCTGCAATCAACCAGTTTCCGCAACCTTCAAGAACACAAAGACAAAATGCTAGAGGCTGAATATCAATCAAAGAAGTACTAGCGGCTGCTGACGAGATGGCCCGGGAAAGACAACCATCCAGACGGCCTACCAGCGGAATTCTTAAAAATAACAGAGAAATTCTGGCTAAATCAACTCCTCTCTTCATTCACATAGCTTTCAAGGAATTGTAATCTCCCCTTATGATGGACGCACCAATAATTTAATACGGAAACCAGACAAAAAAAACTTGACCATCAGGCATACAGACCAATATCATTGCTCAACAGTGATATAAACTTCTGGCCAAAAAGGTAACCCCCAAAAATTATACCATTACCCGATCAAATGGGTTTCATGCCGGGCAAAAAGCACCACTATAAATATTAGCGTACTCAAATCCAACACACAAATAACGCATGATAAAATGGGAGAGCAATAATGTTGCTGACGCTTGCAGGGCTTTCGTCGGTAGAGTGGACTTTTCTGGTGGGCATGTCTACAAAAAATTCGGCATCGGCCCGAACTTATATGTTGGACTTAACTGCTATATAAAATCCCCACGCGCCACAGTTTCGATAAACGATCCCAATCAAACTCATTCTAACAGGGGCACTAGGCAGGATGCCCCCATAGGCTTTTATTGGTTCAAATTATCACCTACAACTTGCTGAATAATGCAACGTTTCGGGAAAACTGTGTTCCCTTTCTCAAGCACAACAAGTAAGTGAATACAAGATAATCACATTCATGATAATACTCTTATTAATAACATATGGACGGAGGTTTGTCCGAACTTGACTCAACCTCTTAAAGCTGTATTCCCAGCATATTAAGTAGCTCCTTAAAGGGGCTAAATCTGTCACTCCCCTGCTTGTCAGAGGTAGGTAAAGAGTTCCAGGGGACACAGGTTAGTGCAAGCCAAAAACAAACAAAATCTTATATACCGTATATACTCGAGTATAAGCCGACCCGAGTATAAGCCGAGGTACCTGTTTTTACCTGAAAAATTAGGATAAATTGACTTGAGTATAAGCCGAGGGTAGAAATTGACCACTACTGCCTTCTGATTCAGTATTATTTTGATGCTTAAGTTGCCCTTTAAATAGACAGCAGAATTCCCATACAGATGTTTTGGAAGCTACAACTCCCAGCATGCTTTATTGGGTGGGAGTTGTAGTTTCCAAACAACTATGGGAATTCTGCAGTTAAAAGGCAACTGCAGTGTAGAGCCCCCT